>WYDI02021112.1:8142-49958 GCA_009867235.2 Psittacus erithacus | reverse complement strand
GAGGTATTCCATACCACAGCACGTCATGCCCACTATATAAACTGGGGGCAGTTACCTGGAAGGGTTAGATCACTGCTTGGGTCGGGCTGGGTATCGGTCAGTGGGTGGTGAGCGGTTGTATTCTCTTCCCTCATTATTTCCCTTCTCATTATTATCATTGTTGGCAGCAGCAGTGGTTTGTGTTATACCTTAGTTACTGGCCTGTTCTTATCTCAACCCGTGCGAGTTATATTTTTTCGATTCTCCTCCCCATCCCTCTGGAAGCTGAGGGAGGAAGGGGGGAGTGAATGAGAGACTGCATGGCTGGGCTTAAACCACGACAGCAACTTACTTGTCTTTGATAGCAAGTTATGAATATTAATATTCCAACATTTATCACAAGTTACAGAAGAAAAGCCTTTAATCAAAGACACTTGGGCATGTGTGTGAAGGTTACCTAGTACATTATGATAGATGACCCTCCACAGATTTCACAGCTCACCTATTTTACCAATTTCACATTGTGAGAAGCCTGCCCATCTTATAAAGATATGAATAATTTAACCTGCTTCATTACAGTTAATATCTTTCTGAGACATGTGCCTGTTGGGGAAAAATGATACACTGGTGAACTTTCTGAAACAATAAAGTTGATCCATCTTTGAGCCAGTTTTTCCTGTGAAACTAATTCCTGAGTAATTTATTTTCACTGATTAAATCTCCTGTCAGAAAGTAGGAGTTATCAGATCTATGCAGGAAAGCACAATCAGCCCCATTTGCAGGTCGAGCCCAAAGTCTCTGTAGAATCTAATATAATTTGTATTGATTGAGTTAAATAGTATATATGTTTGTATTTACTCCAGGAAAACAAGGTATCAATCTAATACTTAAGGAATTCTTTGCATTGAAAATCGTATTCTTCTGATGCATCACAGAAAACAGCCTTTCATAATCACAAGAACATGATAACCAGTGAAATTATGATTGTAATGATTTTACTGGTTCAGCTGGAGAAGGAAGGATGCTGCTCTTTCTGGGATGAAAAGAGAAAGCATTTCCACTGTGAAAAACAATTACACTAGACATCAGCTTAGACTCACTCTGTAGCTAACATTTGTCCAGTGCTCCGTAACTAACTCATTCAGACCTTATAAGTTAAACATCTTAGAGTCCACTGAACAGGAAAGGTAGATGAAAGAAATAGCTGCAGCAATATACAGACATGAAATTAGCATGCCTGTAGTTAGAAACACCACTTCTGGAGTGGTTTCTGAATACGATCACAAAGGATGGACAGATCCCTTTGGACAAAATGAAAAGACACAGACATGGAAATGGAAATCACTGAATAATTAGTGGCAGTAAAGGAAGATTATCCTGACATACTTTGGATGGAAGGGAATCTTCTCGGGACAGTAATACCCATGACATTGTTCTGTGTGGATACACTTCAATTGCATTCTGACAGTCCCTGGTTGTCAGTGTAACCCTTCAGAAAGGGCAGTTGTTTTCTAGAGTTAGGGCAAATTTTTAAAGTTATTTTAATGTGTAATTACAATAAAAAGCCCACAGTGGCTCCTGACAAGATCTAAGGATGGAAAATAGATATGATTTAAAGCTATTTTTGCATCTTGCTTGCTTGTCTGAATATAAACTGTAAATCATGACAGAACAGGACAGCACCTGGATTTCTACTAATGAAGTTCTGTTTTACTGCCATAACCCTGAATAAATCATTGAGGAAGCAAAAGTCTTTAAGCTGATAGCATTTATGCATGCAGTGATACCCACATCCATGGTGTACAGCCGTGCTTTATCTCATTCACAATGCCCTTGGTGGGCTGAGCATTGAGAAGCAGTAATGTGTATTTCAGGAGGTGCTCTACAGGCAACAGTCTCATAATTACAGGGTAGAAACGCCAAATCTTACACCTCTGCAGCATTTATATGCTGTTTTAAGGAGGGCCATTTGCTTCCAGATCCCTTTTCTTTTCCCAGAAAAAGAGCAGACAGCAAGCTTTCACTAACCTGGCATTCAGAGGTTTGCAAAATTAAGCAAATGATGTGAGGTATTTCTGTCGCAGGGTTTTTGGCCTTGTTTGACTGCAAGCAAGGACTTGGGATGATACTCCCTATATTTACAAGCTATTTTTCTCTTTCTTCTTGTTATCCTAAGAAAATGCTATGGAATAGAAATCAAGAGCTAAAATATCATTCAGCCTATATGCCTAATTTTCACACTGAAGATTTATATGTGAGGTTAACTACATTATTATCCTGCATAAAGGTATTGCTGGGTTTCTAAATTAAGATTGATGGCAGTGATGCAAGTTAAGGTCATTCTTCGGTGCATTAGTTCTTTGTTGATGGGCAATTTAGCACAAAAATACTTTGTATTTAAAATGAAACCTCTTTCATGAAAATCACATCCCACTGCCTGTCTTCATAAATATTAATTCACAAAATACATGTACTTTGTGTAGGTCCTGACAGTCTCTGTGGTGGAACTGACAAACTAGTCGAAAAGATAGAAGTACTGAAGAAAATAAAAGGCTGTAAAATATACTCCAAGGTGTCAAAGGGCATAAAGATACATATTTAAATATAGCATTCTACTGAGTTGCAGAGCACAATGATCAATTTGAAGGCACCGAGACAGATGCAAATGGAAGAGTCAGCAGTATAGTCAGATCTTATTCACACTAATCCTCCCAAAAGGGCTATGCCAAAACAAAACTGCATACAAGAAGCGAAGGTTCGAATCATCAAATCAAAACAAACAAACAAAATCCTCAAGCCCAAAAGCAAACAATGGTTAGACAGTTTCTGAAGAAAAACAGGGACTACATGTCAACCAGTGCTCTGCCTTTGAACTGAGAAAGTGCAGGGACTGGCAAAAGGATATACCCAGAGGTATTGCCAGAGTAATGGAAACTGAGACAAGAAGGCGGCATGTGTACCTAAGCAGGGAATCAAGAGGTATTTTTGAACAGTTGATCTAAATTATTGATTATGAACTAATTATTCTAAATCAATAATTATGGACTTACTGATTGATCTAAATCAATACTGAGCCAGATGGAATTCAATGGGGTGAAGGTGCTAGGAAGGACAAACTGCAGAGCTGAAGGAACTGCCAGGGAAGCCTGAGGAAACAGCTGAACTGATAAACAGAACCAGCTCTGCTTTCAGGTATAGTCCACAGCAAAGCTGTGGCTCCTGCAGACATGAGGTGAGAGGTTATGAGGGCATAGGAATTCACAGCTTGTGCCGGTGAAGATTCAGGGCAAGGATGTTTTGAGCCTCGATAAAATATTGTCTTTAAGGGAAAATATTCTTCTAAATCCCATGAAAAAGGACAAGAATTTGCATTTAGCCTGCTAGCACCACACTAAAAAGCTGATGTGTATTTATCAGTATACTGGCTCCTTCTTTCCTACCTGCTTTGGTCATTCTGTTACCCTTTTTATATATAGACCTGAAACTGTGTATGTTTTGAAGAGGCAGAGGTTTGGTTGCCTCTACACATGAATATAATCTATCACTGTCTGTTCATTGGAGTCCAGCACAGCTGATCTTGAATTCCAGCATTCAGTTAGTCCAAGCAGCAAATAATTCAAATGAGTAATCTTTACCAAAATACTCTTTGTACAACTCTGTTTAATGAGGTGACTTACTGTGTATCACAGTGATAGTAACATCTCTTGAATTGCTAACTTAGGTGTTTTGCCTTTGTACTGGAAAAAAGAAACCTGTGCATCTGATTTCAGTGATTAGTTGCCCTCTCAGCTTGTCTAAAGTCTCAGAGTTCTGCCACCTCTCAAAAGAATCTGCAGCTTAGAAACAGATGCTATAAAACATTCATCTTGATTCACGGAGATCTACATCCACTCTACCAGTGCATGTTACAAGAAAATCTTTCTAGAGATGGATCATTAATTTCAGCAAAAGAGAAAATTAATCAGAGGGTATAAAGGGATTTTTCAAAATGGAAGTAGGCAAATATCAGTGCAATTATCAGAGGGCACATATTTTACAAAGACTTGGTTAAACTCTCAAACATAATGCTAGTATTTTTTTTCTACCACTGTTAAAACAATACAGTGAGTTCTCATTTAAAACATCTAAAAAGTTTTGTTTAATTTACCTTTTTAAAACTCTTTTCTGCTATACATGTTGTAGTGTGGCAATACAGGAAAGCTACAGCCAGATTTGTTGCAGTCTGCTTTTGAGTTGGTCTCTTTTGTCCTTTCTTATTTTGGGTCTAAGTTCTTACTTTTTACAGTTTGATCACTTGACAAGGCTTACAAGAGACTAAATCTGCATTCTAAAAGTGTATTAATCTGTGTGTAAAATAATAAGGCTTTGCATGCATATTAATTTATAATAATTTATGAAACTATATAGTTTGCTAAGAAATAAATTTCCAGTTAATTTAATTGTATTGTTATATGTGGTTCTACTTTTATCTGTTATGTCAGCTCCATACGCAGAATACAGAATATTCTCCTGGAATTTAAGCAGTGAGCTTTAGCTATGGGATTCACTTTTCCTTTCAGCCTTACTCTAAACCGACTTCTCTATCTCAGCATCAAAATGGTATATGTACACTGTCATCTTTTCTTCATAACACTTAATCCACATTAGTTGTGTTTATTGTAAAGGTGACTGCTTAGATTTGGACAGCACTGATGTCCAGTAACTCAAACAGTAATTTCATTTTTGTGGGAACAAAACAGGGTAGTGGCATTCCTGAGGGCTAAGTTGGCCGCATAAATTAACCTACTTTCATCTGAGCAACAGAAAAGTGGACCAGTGTAGAACACCATGGTGTTGAATTTATTGATTGTTTTTAGATTCACCATTACACCACAGAAAGCAAGTGAATAACTTTAGCATTTTGTAATTTAGATACTTAAGACAAGAGACAAAACCAAAGCTAGCTTGGTACTAAGAGTGACAGGACAAGGGGTAATGGGTTCAAACTTAAGCAGGAGAAGTTTAGATTGGATATAAGGAAGTTCTTTATTGTAAGGGTGGTGAGGCACTGGAATGGGTTGCCCAGGGAAGCTGTGAATGCTCCATTCCTGGCGGCGTTCAAGGCCAGGTTGGACAGAGCCTTGGGTGCCATGGTTTAATGTGAGGTGTCCCTGCCCATGGCAGGGGGGTTGGAACTGGATGACCTTAAGGTCCTTTCCAACCCTAACTATTCTATGATTCTAATCATAGAATAAGAGGGGGAGCATTTTGTGCTTACATTAACCTACCATTACAGTAACTTAACATCAAATTGCAAGAAAAGGTTACCTTAAATACCTTTAATAGTAGAAAATGGTATTTCAAAGCTGTTTTCAGCATACAGAAACCTTGAGGATGCTGGAGCAACTACTGCATTTTACTTTATTCACAGCACAGTTAAGGCTCGGAGATAAAGATTTTACTTGAAATATTATTTGTACTTTTTCACTGCACTTTCACTGCACTTTCACTGTATTTATTTTTTAGGATCATCCTACAGGGACTGCACACAGTCATTACGCAAACAAATCAGCAATTATCCATCAAACATTACCCATTTTCACAATGTTTTTTAACAGTAATCATGCTGCATGAAAGTTGAAATTCCTCCTGAACTGGAATATGCAGCTATATGTTTTCTGGCTGGCTCTGCTGTGAGATGATACAGGGCAGACTCTCTTACCAGTTCCTTAGTGAAAGATGTAATGATTTAATCTCTGTGTTAAAGTCTCTCGTCCTTTAGCAATTGTTTAGTTGAAATTTTCTGTGGACATGAAGTAGTTACGTATTATCCACAGTATTTCAAAGCCTTACTATTCAGAAAAAGGGTTTTTTGAGAATATTAAGGGACAGTTTCATAACTGGGTTCATTGTCTCAAGGAGTTATTGAACTTGACCTCTTCCAGCTGCGAGTTCCCTCCTGATCCTTTGAGCAAGCATTAGTATTCATGGAGTTCTGTGTGAACCATCAGACCGAAAATGTAACCTCCAAAAATGAAATGGTTCATTTTCATTTGCATAGTGGAATGACTGAATTTACCCTGTAGGTAAACTTAAAGGTAATTATGTGGAAGCAGGATCAAGAGAAAGGATGAAATGGTTCCTTTTGGTAACAGAGAGGCTTAGGTTGGCTTGTTGTTGTCTTCTGAGACAATTTTGGGATAGACTTTGCATGCTGATTACTTTACAAAAGTGAACTTGTTCTTCAGAGGTCTATGGTGGTCATATCATGTGTGCTCCTTTGGACCTGAGTGTGAGAAAGCAGTTTATAAGAATATCTAGACATCAAAAGGCAGAATAAACTTTTTATTGCACTGAGTCCAATCATAAAATCATAGAACCATAGAATGATTGGGAGGTTGGAAGGGACCTTTAAAGATCATCTAATCCAGCCCCCAGCTCTGGGCATGGATTTCTTTCACTAGATCACGTTGCTCAAAGTCCCCTGCAACCTAACTTTGACAACCTATATCCTAAGTACTGTTCACATCTCCATCCTTGGAAAGTCTCATCAACCATGGAACAGGAAAACCTCAACTGGACTTCTCATGAGAATTTGCACTTTTAAAATAGAGTAAATGAAACTCTTTTAACTCTGTTTTTTTATTTATTTTTTTTTTTTAATTTAAAATAAAAATGTTTAAATTTCTATTATTGGTGGAAACATAACTACTCGTTCCTGATTTTGGTTTACTGCACTCCAGAAACACCCATCATAACTAGATTTGGCCTCTGTTATGTTCCAACCTGAAGTACCTGAGAAGTTTCACATCCAAAACGAAAAACACCTTGCATCACCTCTGCCCTTTCTGTAACCAGGCTGCTGTTCTCAGGAGTGACAGTCACAGATTCTAGGTTGATGTGCATGTAATAATTTGATCATAGTTTGTTTGCCATCTTCTAGACAACTACAGTTACACTACAAAACGTAGTCTGGTTCTTGAATAGAGGCTCTAATGTCATTTGAAGGAAAAAGACTAATACAAGTGTATATTCATATGTGGAAACTTCTTCCCTGCTCCGCTGTACCAGCACATATGGTTCTAAAAATGTGTTTCCCTATCTGCTGATTCAATACCTACATGATTTAGTCACTTAGCAAAATTTCTTTCCTGGAATCCTTGCCAAAAGTTTAAATCCAGAATGGTGATAGCTTTTATGAGAGGATTATATCTCCATGAAGAGCCAAAAAGACTGCATTGGGAAGCTGTCACGTAGTCATACTTCTAAAGCTGAATATGACAAAGCAAAAAGCTTTAATGTCACTATTAATAAATGTACTATCACTCAGTCTTGTAATCTCCTGATATCCTGTGATTGCCTCTTTCTAGCTTATCTTCGCTCTGTCCTCAGGTATGTATCACCACAACAGCATTTGCCGCACACCAAAAAACCAGTTTAGATTGACTATTATGGCTAATCTTCCATTGCTTTTTAACTTTCAAATACAATGTTTTTCAAATCATAGAATCATCGAATGGTTTGGGTTAGAAGGGACCTGAAAGCTCATCTAGCTCAGAGCTGAATGCAGTACTCTGTGTATGGTCTCACCAGAGCAGAGGGGGGAAGTCCCTTCTCTCTACCTGCTGCTCAGGTTCTGGGGATGCGGCCCAGTCCACGGAGGGGTTCTGGGCTCAAGGGCACACTGATGGGTCATGTTGATCTTATCACCCAACACACCCAAATTCTTCTTCTTAGCACTGCTCTTAATCCAGCCTCTACCCAACCTGTATTCGTGCTTGCAATTACCCTAACCCAGGTGCAGGACCTTGCAGTTGGCCTCACTGAACTTCATGAGATTCCCACAGACCCACCTCTCAAGATCCCTCTGGATAGCATCCCTCTGTCTAAAACTTTAGGAATGTCCAAAACCCATCAGGAAAAATAATGACTCCTCCTACAGTGATTTCCATGGAGCTAATCTGAAGCATCAAAACAAAGTGAGTTAACATTTAGATTTGGGAAAATAATATTTAGTTGACGGTAATGTAGACTGTACGAGTATAATTTCACGTGCAAAGAGCAATGAGTCAAGTTACAAAATAGGTTTGACAAATAATGAGCCTTTGCCTCAACGTGTATTATTAATTCTGTAGATATTCATATCTGTCTTAAATAATTCGTGACTTGCATTCATTTTTATGGGATCCCAATGTTTTCTGACAGGGTCTTGCTCCCTGACAAGGGAGGGATGAACAGAACAGCAGCTCACATGTGGAAAATTGCTGATTTTTGTAACCTTGTAGACCTGAGCTGCTCCTGGTGGAGCCAATATGTAAGGAGCAAGTGCTTCAGGAAGAAACCATTTGGAGCCTCTAGACAGTTCAATACGTAATTCTGGGAATAGTATAGAGTTTTTTAACACCAATTTCTGTAATAATTTATCAGAGCTAAGAGATAACAGTAATGGGTGTAGTACTATTTTTCTTCACAGCTATATCATTAATTGCATTTTTACACAGTATATTCTTGTCTTTCATAAGCAAAGCTGGCTTTTAGTATGTGAACACAGTTTGTCAGGGTGCAGCGAGGGCAGTGTGGTGCGGCAGGAGCTGTAGATCAAGACTAGTCTCAGCATCAAGCAGCTCTCTGCAGCAGGGGCTGGCTCCAGCAGGGAGTGGGAGCTTTCCCAGTAGGAAGAGGCATCCCTCTGCTGTGCTGTCCTGGAGCTGGCCCCGGATGTCCTCCCCCTTGGAGGGGATGGGATACACTTGGGACCCTCTCCCATTTCACCAGAAAATGTTTTATTTTAATTAAAAGTCAAATAGTGAGCATTAGGGTTCAAGAATTAATATTTCAGTGTCCAGATAACTTTCCTCTTGCCTTTTTCATGTCCCTCCCTACCCCCTCAGTGCACAGTGCTGGACCATTCCATTCTAGGGCAGAATCTATAACCTCTACTTGTAACTAAGGATGCCTGCGGTGTGAATACAAAAAGGATCCAAGCTTCTATGTTCAAAGTTTCATTATTTTTAAACTAGTGGCATCATTTTTAGTAGCTGTGGGACAGGGCAGTGTATTTCAGCATTACTCTTGTGAAAGATGGATATGGTTCATTCTACCCATTCATCTTTTTGAATGTTGCTCCATTGGCTCATTTTACCCATTTGCTTTGATGCTGTCAGGACTGAGGGAAAAAATTCTATTCTAGAAAAGTGGAATTGAAGGGAATTAGATAACTTGTAGGCACTGCCAGGTTGGAATGAAGGGCTTTTCAAGGACCATCATCATATGAATAGGATTACCTTGGATGCACTGATGACCAGACATATTTTTAGCATTTGGCAGACAAGAATGGAACCTCTGAAAACAGCATGACTGCCACTCAGAATGTAAGAATTAATACATCAGGAAACTAGGGAAACCTTTGAAAATTACAGAGGGGGAGTTGAAATTTTTGGAGAAGGGGACAAGGAGATGGGTGGTGTCAAAAGCAGAGACATTCTGTTTTTTCTCCTTCTCATTTAAGGATCTTAACATGTTCCAAATGAGTAATAAATGTGAGGTTGGTTGCATAAGTCTGCCTGGCTCCATTGCACATTTATGTTGTACTGATTTTGATAGGGGTTCCTAAACAGAGGCTTACTTTCATTTGAAGCAAGCTGGGGGTCCTGGTGAGAAACAGGGGCTGTGAACTTAGCAAAAAGTTATGAGAAGCACTGGTTACCTATGGTTTAAAACTGAAGTCGTGCTTCTGCCAGAGGAGGGATTGGTTGCTGTCACAAAGCACAATCCTCAAAGAGAATTTTAGCTCTTTTAACATTCTACCTCCATTTACAGCGAAATTTAACCACTGCTGTTGTTTTGTGAACTAGCATTTGCACACTTATAGTTAGTAATGTCTGGGATCTGCTGAAACCTGTGATAAAACAGAAGCCTCTAGGCTTGATGGCATTCTCTCTCAAGAGGTTACAAGTCAGCTTGAAATAACTCTTCCAAATGCTCTGTCACTCTTAGTGTCAAGCTCATGAGCCTTGGTAGCATATAATAGCTTGTACATGTAAATAAGCAATTAGAGTTTAATGATCTTATGGTCTAGATGACTTCATTGAATAAAATCCATGCATACTTTTAAATGTGTTTCATAGTGGGATTGTTTTTAAGCTTGGCTAACAAATGCTGCCGCACTGGCTTAACACAAAAGTGAAATCACAAAAAATTACATCAGAAAGCATTTTAACTGCTGTGAGAACTAAAGTCTTAAAATATTTCAATTATCTTCTCTTCATCTGCCTTTATTTTTATATTCCTGAAGAGCATTGTACTCAACTGTATCACCAGATATAGGTACCTCATAAAGAAATTAATCCCACCATCAAATCTGTACCAAAAATAGAGGACAACCTCCTTTCTGAAGATGCTACTTTCTCTATGTTGACTACGAAGGGAGTGTAAATAACTATCTTAAATTACACAACATATGAGATAACAAATTGAGGAGATGGAGATACCATGTTGAATTCAGACTCTCGGATAAGCGTTCAGATCTAGGTGTTTTTTAGGATCCAGATTTCTAGGAAGGTCAACAGGTTGTTTCTTATCATATTAACACCATATAAGACAGCAACACTGGTTTGATTTTATTCTCTAAAAGCTGTTTGTAATAGGATTGATAATAATGCTAACAGTAGAATGTATCACATGTTTGCATGCTATGTTTATTAGCTGCCATACAATCTCTAAACTGCCACAGTATGGAAATGCCAAAAACTGAATAAGGACTATGCCCGGTTTTACTCTGGACTTGTGCATCATAGAAATGGAATAGATATGGCCAAAGATTATTTATAAAGTAGCAAAATACGCCAAGGGATGCCAAGGGAGTCTCCACGGAATTTCCTGTGAAATTCACCTTGTAAAATAGCACAAAAAGAACATCATTTTCTGTTACATATCTGCTGGCTTTTCCACAAAGAACATTAAAATATGTGTGGGTTAGTGCAGGAGGGGACGAAAAGAAGCATTTTGGTAACTGTTACAGCGTTTGAGGTAGGTTGCTTTATTTACTGGTGAATTTTCAAGCACGTTAAACGTTGGAAACACTCCGGAGAAGATGCCTACAAAACTTCTTCCTTACGTTCTCACTGAGCCCTGTGAGCATGAAATGCAAGCATTCTTCAGTGGTTTTAAACAATATGTTCTTATCTGAAAAGTTAAAGGCCTTTTTTGAAATAGTAACAACACCTTAAGAAACCATTCACTGACACAGATCTGAGTGGTCTCAGGAACTAAGTTATGAGTGCAGGCAAGAGGCTGTCCTCTAACAGCCCTGAGCCAAGATGCACAGAGTAGATATTAAAACACTGTTTACTATAATCTATAGCTTCTCATATCACAAGGAAGAGGCATTTCCAAGTTCAGTCTTGGAGCCACACTAGGTACAAATCAGCTGAGTAACAGGGCTTGTTTGTGCTCCTTTTTGTAGCAGTGACTGATGTTTTATATCGCGCTGATGATTAAGCATAAGGTACCAGAGGGGAATCTCATAAAAAGAAGTTATAGGGATGTATTTTTCCTGTGTGGAAAAAATCAAGGTAATTTTAAAACCCCACATGTTGCTTGCAGCTGCCATACGTAGTTTCATGACGGAGTAAAACATGCCATTAATAATCGGCATTATATCTCATTAGAGCAGCATTTGTTCCAATCTTGTTTCAGGGATTTAGGCTCTGAATCCCAGGGCTTTAGTTAAACCTCTCAGAGAGATTCCCATTTGTCTCCTAAGTCATTTCTGACCTGTCACTTTAACCTCTCTGTAGTCAAATGTGTTTTCTCTTTTGCTAAAGAGATAATCTTAGCAGTTGCTGCATATTTCATTCTCTACAGGTCTCTGACCATCACAAAGCAAAGACACCTGGGCTTATTTTATTTTATTTTTTTAATTACTAGATTATAAAAAAAATAGTAGTAGTTTCCTGCTGCAAGCCACTTCTAAATTGTGTTTGTTGTCTTTTTGTGATCTTACACCGTTCTGTGAGATCAGTTCGGGCCTGGATGCTGTCAATAGAAAACACAAAAGCAGATAGGAGATGAAGCCCTTATTTAGTTATGTTTCCATGCTCAGAGATTTGTGTTGTGTTCTGTTCCTAACTCAGCTTTAGTGCTGGCCCATATAAACAGTTGCACATGGTGTATTTGCTTCCCTGTTGAATTCCAGAACTGGTGAATTCCAGAGCTGGCTTGACAGTAAAGTGCTACAGGATCCTCCAGGTTGGTTTCCCCTCAGCCAATGAATTCAGTTTATGCTACAGAAGTTTCTATCAGGCAGAGGTATTTTGTTCAATAGACCTGGGTGTCTTTCTCTTTTCTTAGACTGTATAGGTTATGCTTATTCTAAATTCTAAGTAGAATAGATACATATTGATAAACAGGAGAGCTAAATAAATCCTTATGAACTTCTTCCTCTTTTGTTATTTAACTCAGCTTTTGGTGCAGTTATAAGGCTACACACCAACCAGGGTGAGATGAAAAACAGGAATTATCCCATATACAGCACTGGAACTTATTTCTCATTTCTTGGTCTATTTCTTGGCTCTTCTTTACCTCCTTTCAGAAGTGAATCACTATAAAAACAGAACATAAGATGCGCAAATGTAAATGAGGGGAAACGTTTCTTTTATACAGTCTTCAAATAGTCTCTCCAGCTGTCTCAGACACCTATTTTAGCATTCATATTCTCATTTGGTCCATTTATTCATAGATAAATGCAGGAATAGGGATTCAGGGAAGTAGAATGAATGATAGTTATTAGCCTGGTGACTGGACAAACGGCTCTGTTGGACTGTCTGTGATATCCCTGTCTGGTACCTTGCATGGTTTTTGGGGAAGAGTAGATGGACTCAGCAAAAGATTGTGTCATAGCAAAAGGGTCTGAAATGTATTCAAGCCAGCTCCAGTGAACTGCCGACTGGAAACTCCAGTGGAGTGATGAATCATTTCTGAAGTTTGGGAAACTGGAAGCCTGAATTGGTACATAAGCATTTACTGGGCTCAGTATTGATGTCTGCAGTTGAGTCATTATTATTAGCACCAGGAGTGTGCTCTTTGAAAGAATCTCCAGATCATTTCCATTTATTACATTTTGGTTAATGCCTTTGTGTTTCAGGGCACAGAAACTGAGTTTTATTTGGATGACAGTAATGAGGAAGATCCATCTAATCTGGAAACTGGAAACTCATCTAATGAGTTCTTTAATATAAACTCATCTAATGAATTTGTCCTCAGAGGCATTCAGTTCAGGGCACCAGCCTAGACACAGTCTGGAGCAACATCCTAAATATACATAACAGGCACGAAATGCTCATCAGCATTTCATGGTACAACCCCATTCCTAATAGGCTCTGCTACGTGTTAACATACATACATATGCAACGCATACTAGTAAGGATTAGGATACTGCCCTGTTTTCAAAACATTCGTCCAGGCATTCCTCATGAAAAGAACTCCAGAACACCTAAAAGATAAACACAGATGTTACAGTAAGGTTTTGCTCTGCTGGGATCCCCTTTGTTTACCGCATAACTTAGTTCTCTTTTTCAGAGGCTCCACTGATGTAATCACATCTGAAAGCACAGCACCTTAGCGCTAATTCTTTCCAGTTCTGCCCAATCCAGAACTAAATACTTTAGGAGTTTTTGAACTTCTCTTTTTTGCTCAAGAAATGTTATAGGAAATATAAAATCGTTTCAGCATCCCCTACAGTTACCATGGCCTTTTCGTCTTTGAAGCGATCTGTACATTTAGCTGCACAGCCTTGCTGAGGTAAAAGGTGTCTTGTGCAACTCCCTCGCTCTGTGGGACATTATTCTACTCCTTTGATGACAGCCTTCAGAGTTTGTAGCATTATTCTATGACTTAAAATCTGCTTGCTGCAGGGGCAGCCTCCCATCTGCTTTGTTATCGGCACGCAAAGTTAACTTACTACAGAAACAAGGGCTGGGGATGTTGGAAAAGGAAAGGAGAGCTGAATGTTTCACTGTAATCCCCTTTTCATTAGGTGTGAGCTCATTTGCTGAAGCAGCAAAACTGTCCCTACTCTCCACGTGTTTGCCAAGATCTGCCAACTTGGTAAGAAGCTGGTAGTTCATAGAGAAATCACCATTTCAATAAAGCTGACCGGGCACTCTATGCCTCTGTGGAAAATAATGACTTTCTTTCTTCCTTTTTTCTTTTCCCTGAGAATAAAAAGGTTTCTGCTGTTTGGCCTTGCAGGAAAAATAAAAATAGATTTCCCAGAAATTCAATCTTTTCAAGAAAGAAACTCATTGAATCTAAACCCTGCATTTTCCAGTTTTGATAGAGATGTTTAGGACTTAGGAGAGAGAACAAAGTACCCAGGATTTTAATCATAAGTTCCAATAACACTGAGTGTCATTGCTGTGTTCGTCCTAATAATGTCAAGTCAAAATGCAAGCTTTAGGAGCAGGCATCACAGTGTTTATTATGGCAGTTATTTTATTACATATATATTGCAGGAAAGAGATTTAAAATGATGCAGGAAATAACAGCAAATGAATTAATAGATAGCTTTCCCAGATGGCATCGCAAGGTTTGATTCATTCAAAAATCTGACCTATTACTTTCATAACAAGCATATATGCAGAGTATATGATACATTCTGTAATATCACATAAAGTATGTTATTTAATAGTTACATATTTAAGAATTGCATACTTAATGCAATTCTTTTAAGGATTACAAGTATTTCTTACAAGACTAAGAACTCCAGAGGCTATGGCGCTTTAGTTAGGAACTGGCAGCTACATCTCCATTTAGACTGTGATGGCTTTTTGTGCTTTTGGAATTGGTATTCTCTTCAAAGAAAGAAAGAGCTTTAAATGGTTTGGGGTTGGGTTTTTGGTCTCTCAGCTTGGAGCTGTTTTGAAAGAAACACAATTTTGAGTAGAGAGTGTGCTAGATTTTAAGGTGTTAACAGAAATACTGCATGGTGTTGGTGTAGAGCAGGTACCCACCGTGCACAGGACTGTGGTTTTGTTTCTGTCTGATCCCTTGAACATCAAAAGTTTCAGATTGTTGTGGAAGTTGCTTTCTAGAAGAGAGCTGGATGACTCAATTAAAATTGCAAAGCATAATGGCAGTATACGCTTACATCTCAGGAGCTGAACTTGAGTCTTTTTTCTCTCTCACTCTCTCATTTTGATCTACATGTATCATTATCATCTGTACGGAGCTACAATTTTTTACAGAAATGCCTGATTTTTGATGCCTCTATTTCTTTTTAGTTCTTTATTCAAGGCACTTTGCATTTCAGAGAGTGAATCAGGCACTCGAAACACCCAGACTGGTTGCTCATATGTTTTCAGAGCCTTATTTTCTGTCTCTGGATACAAAATAAGTTACTGTAATGGGTTTATTGGCAAGAAGGGAAATTCATGAAGCTTTAACCTCACTTTTCTATTCTCTTTACAAGAATTTAGCATTGCTCTGATTCTGTGAAGAGCTTGAAAGATGTGGAAAATTCCAAAGAAGCTGCAGCTCTGTAACACAATTAAGAAACACAGATTTCTACCTTGCAGAAACTTATGCTGTGGACTCTTTTCCATCATGTGTCTGATGCAAAGACTTATGCCTGTCTTGTGACCTGCTGTTGGACAAAAGGAAGACTGATGCCTTTTGAGCTGGAAGCAGTGAACACTTTCTTTCTTTCCTGCTCTGTGTGACTTTCTAAAAGTGCTTTGGATACAGATTGAAACTGGGCTAACTTGGATTACTGTTACTACAGTGTCTACCTAGAGAGCAGGTAGCACACTTTCAGTTTTTCAAAGACTAAGTGCTTCAGCACAGCACTTTCCCCTCAAATTATCCCTGGTAAAACAAAGCTGCAAATTTATCCTTCTGCCAGGTTTATAAAGCTCATACAGCTGCCGAAAACTATTGTCCCCTCATTCACTGAAAGGAAAATCATGAGCAAATATCCGGTGTTCATGACCTTCAAGTACTTGCAGATGAAAAAATCATAGAATAGTGAGGGTTGGAAAGGACCTTAAGATCATCCAGTTCCAACCCCCTGCCATGGGCAGGGGCATCTCACACTAAACCATGTCACCCAAGGCTCTGTCCAACCTGGCCTTGAACATCGCCAGAGATGGAGCATTCACAGCTTCCCTAGGCAATCCATTCCAGTGCCTCACCACCCTTACAGTAAAGAACTTCTTCCTTATATCCAGTCTAAACTTCCTCTCTTTAAGTTTTAACCCGTTACCCCTTGTCCTATCACTAAAGTCCCTAATTAAGAGTCCCTCCCCAGCATCCTTATAAGCCCTTTTCAGATACTGGAAGGCTGCTATGAGGTTTCCATGCAGCCTTCTCTTCTCCAGGCTTTCTCAGCCTGCTCCAGCCCCCTGATCATCCTCATGGCCTCCTCTGGACTTGTTCCAACAGTTCCATGTCCTTTTCATGCTGAGGGCACCAGAACTGTACGCAATACTCCAAGTGAGGTCTCAATACTCCAAATGAGGTCTCCAAGTGAGGTGATGATTGCACATTTTAATGCTTTTCAAACTCATAGCTAAGATTTGAGATATTTGTCTTTAATACCACTTTATCAATGACATTAATTGAAGCTTGTATAGAAAGTCTCCTCAGAAGCACATAATCTTCAAGATTTTCATAGGAATACAAACATTCTCCATGACAAGCAGAGTAATATGTGCCTTTTCTACCTATAAGTGGTTGCATTTGTTCTGTAATATTTGATACACCAATGCCCTTCTCAAAAAGTCGCTAATCAGATTATCACAATGTGGGAACTGCAAGTCCTGCTCCCACTATGTGGATAGTTAAAGAAGAATTGCTGATAGTGCGCCTGGGTCTTGAGTAAGCCAGGGAGTATCTGCGTGCAAGGCTGGGCTGGGAAGCAGCCTGGGGAGCGATTGTTTATGGAAGGAAATTTATCATGACTGAAAACAGTCACTGGGAATGATGTAGTTGCTGTTTGGCTTCATGGCTCAGACCCGTATCTGTATGCTATATATTACTATGCTTGGCTGAATGAAGTAGAACTAGTTGTGAAAGCAGTGTGTATGTGTATATCTGTGTGTGTGTGTGTGTTTAGCCTCTTTCTTTACAGACGCCGCATCACAATAATTGCGCATTTACGTCCTAAAAGCACAAGTGGGAACATTGCCAGCACTTCAGAGACCACTGAAGATTCAGTGGTTTGCCAATGAATAGCTTGTCAAACTGCAGCTAATGTCTTCTCATTAAAAATAGGTATCTATACCCTTACACTACATCAAATATACCATGAAATATTAACTTCATGATATATCCGGGCGCTTGCTTTAAAAGCAAGGAAATAATAAACCCAAACAATGTTTTCTGGACTAGGACCAATAGGACCTAGTCCTGAAAGAAGTGATGGGAATTTTCAGCCAAATCTGTGGACTGAAAACAGTGTTGAAATAAAACACAACCTGAATGCCTTGTTATAAGCAGCCTTCTCTACTACACTGCTAAACCCTTTGTTTGCTACTGTACATCTAAAGAACTTCTTTTTTCACTGCAGGAATTAAAGACCTACCCTTTGAACTGCTCTTTACACTTGCAGAAAATTATAAAGGAGGGCAAGCCATAGCCACTTCAGAAGTAATGAGAAATTGAGGTTATTTTTGGATTACATGATGAAAGAAGGCTTTGATATTTTTGTACCACTGTAGACCTAAACTTCTCTCAGTTCCAGTTCTCAAGTACATTGATTCCAGCATTAAACCAGCAGCTGGTAACTTAGCCGCTTTCTCCATCAAGACCTGTGCTGCAGTCCAGTAAACATGTTTGGATTATCTGGAGCAAGAAAATGGGGCCGGGAAAAGGTGTAACTCTTCAGAGGAGGAAAAGAAACTAAAGAGATGGGGAAGAATAAGGAAAGAATCAGAAGAAATATGGAAAAAGAGCATTAGAAAATCACAGACTGAAAAGTAAGCGTGAGTGAACTGATTTGGCTCCAAGAATTGACTTCCACCGAAGGGTTGGAAACTTGGATGGAATACCAGTATCCAAAAAAACTATGTCCAAATTTCAGGAATGTTGGGAAAAACTGGGGTTTGGAATCACCTAAAAAAAAAAAGTACCTTTTTCATTATTATTACTAAAGTTAGCCTTCTATTTTGGTACCTACAAATAATGATTATTTCATGTCAATATTTAGAAAATACACTGTATTTTTTACTAGCAAAAAACCAGACAAGGTGATAGGAGTTCTAATTGTCAACTGGTAAGAAAATTACAAAATTTGAAGATAAAATGAGAAGATTGAGAATCCCGAGAAAAGGAAATTCTGTGAAGAATTTTAATGGTTAGAAAGCAGTCTGATGTATTTGTCCTCTTTTGCCATATTCAACACAAATCTAGCATAACTAGTTACTTGCCACGTTCATATGTTACCATTAACAAATCTGGGGACAAGATATATGAATTATTCAAGTAAAAATTGTATAAATAGACACTTTAAGACATTGTTTTTTCATATCTTTCTCTAGAAGTAACAATTCCCTTTTATTCTACTCTTAAATAAATATTCAGTAGGAAAAGGAGAAAACTATCTTTCAGAATAATCAGGGAAGTCAACCTAATGGAAGGAAAAAGAAGAGCTTTGTTGCTTACACAGGAATTTTCCATTGCGCTTCATTAAAGGCACTCCTAAGGATTTTAAAGCATTTTAGCTAATGTGTATCTTTGCAATTTTAAAGTGCCAGCCTGGTGAAACAGCCTTTAACTTAACTCCAGTAAGTACCTACTGCTTTCTTGTACCCACTTCGAATGAAGTTAAATACTCCCTCTAGAACAAAGCAGAGCACAGAACATGTCAAGACTTCCACTAAAAGCCTTGGAAACCTTAACAGAAAGCCTGTTATATTAGAGGGCTGCATTGCTAACAAAAATGCTCTGTTCTTTTTTGTTCACATACTAAAGATTCAGAGTAATATTAGGTTATTTCCTAAACCTCACAATAAGTGGCTAGTCATTATTACTCTTGCTGTACGACACTGATTATGATAAATACGCAGAACTTACTTCTGTGGATATGGAAGTTTGTAGGAATCCCACAATTTCATTTAGTTCACATTTATATCCTTTTCAAAATCATGCAATTTGTGGTTGAATCTACAATAGGATCCTTTTGTGGTACTTGCACAGCAGAAAGAGATCCTTCTTCCAGAAACAGTTCTGCAGTTCAAGATTTACACACAGCAGTATTGGTATAATGTAATGTTAACAGCTTTCTTTCTACCATCAAGCAGTATAAAAGCTTATTCCTTAACACTAGTGTATTAAAATCTATTTGCAATTGGAGAAAGTAAAAGATGTTTGAACCGATCATTATTTACAAATCAATACACAAAATTTCATCATATGTTTTAGAAGTCAAATAAATACTTAATATTTGCGCTTGGCTTACACAGGGAAAAATTCCCAGCAAGATAATTGCTTATTTCTGCTTCAAAGAGGAGACACAGTTACTTCATAAATGAAAGCTAAATATTGCTTAGATACCTAGAGTGGCCAGCATCCACATTGCTGTAGCTTGGGATGGCACCAAGCTTGTTGGAGCTAATTTAAATCATCTGCTTATCACTTTATTTAGAATCATAGAATCACAGAATGGTTTTGGTTGGAAGGGACCTTAAAGCTCATCCAGTTCCAACCCCCTGCCATGGGCAGGGGCACTTTCCACTAGAACCATTACATAGAATTATTACATAAATGGTGTATACTTTCCCTGGTAGTCAACATTAATGGCTGTTGATCAGACTTGCTTGGAACACAGGCTGCTTTATGTTGTAAGCTGGAGTTCAGCCACTGTGTTTAATCAATTATCAATATTTTCTTTGAGGAACTACAGCGAGATGTGCAATATTAGCAGTAACGCATACATACATGCTCAATTAGCTCCTCAGCCTGCTCAAGTTGCAGAGCTGATGATTTTTTAAATATAGGTAATATAGATGAGAAAGAAAATGAAAGCACTGAGGCTGTCATAGTGCAGCTTAGGTGAAAAGAAGCTTTCTCAGCCTATCTTGCAGAAAGGAATGAAGTTATGAATACATTTTCTAGGCATCTAAAAGGTAATAGTCCTTGACACTTGCCCTGTCCTTCCTCTTCCTGACCACTGGCAAATTATATCCTTTACTATAGACTGGAAAAGATACAAATCAAACCTCATATCTTCATTTGACAGAAATCTATATCATGTTAGATATGCCAGACAGCAATAACTTCTTTATTTAAATAAGCACAGAAATTATGACTAAGTGCTATGAAGCATGAATCCCAGGGTTCAAATTGGGAAACAAAGTTTTGTCACCGCAGTCACAAGTACATAAAGTGTTCAAATCTAATTTCACTCTGCTTTCAGTGCTATTGATGGAAACTGGTCCTAAATCAGGATGTTTCTGCTCTCCTCTGACCTGTGCTGTGTGTCCGACAAAACATCATTTATGTATCCTGATTAGCCACGGAATTAGAGCGCCGCTTCTACTTCTGCAGCTATCGACTGGACAGTTCAGCAGACAGTAAGGTAAGATATTGATGTGAGGATAAATTAAATTGCTCCTTTCGCTGCAACGTGGGTGAATACGTCCAATTTTGCAACATCAAAGAATTTAAAGAGGAATTAATTCCCTGGCGTTGTTTCCTGGTCCCAGGTTTAGAAATTGCTTTTGCAGTAGCTCACAGCTGCAATTTAGAAAATGGTTTCATTCTCATCTAGCAGAAAAACCCGTTTCTCCTCCTATGTATCACTGACATGATTGGTGGCTGAGGTAACCCACAGAACAGCAATAAGATGTGATTCCTGCGGGGAAACCCCTGGCACATTGTTCTTGAAGCTCTTGGATACCACTGCAGTGAGCATAGCCACCAGAACACACTGTTCGTAAGGTGGGAATGCAGATCCCTATGCATTCAAGTGTGCCAATACAGAGTCTAATTCCTAAGGCTATGCAACACATGGCATGCTTAAAGGGGAGTCTAGTCTGAAGCCATATTAATAAACTCTGTCATCCAATTTTGCTGCTCCCAGGGCTATTTCCAGTAGAACTGGGCTAGAACAAAATCGTGGTCTGAGTACCTTCAATATTGTGACTTACTACACAAAATCCAGATGAAATGGGTAGTAGTTTCAAAAAATCCATATGCAACATGAACAAATGGTCCATTAGTGATGCTGAGTGCTAAACCATCAGGTCATATTTGAACTTCGGAGTGTTTGTTCTGCAATTTCTGCCCATCACAAGTGGCCATTTTGTTTTGCACTACTCATGTTGTTTGTGCTTGTCTTCCATTTACCTCTTATATTTAATTGTCCCACTTCATTATGTTCCCTTCTGGGTCAAGAGTAATTTGAAATGTGGCAAGTGTTGGCAAGTTTCTACTACACTGACAAGCAAAAGAAAAGGAGAAAAGTAATTACACAAGCATTTCACTGAATGCAATAAAGCCATTCTTGGCATGAAGTGTTACTTAGGATTATAGATAGTAGATGCCTGCCTTAAGACACAGTCTCCTATTGAATACTAAACAAGAATACTAATTATTGTAAACTTAGGCTTGAATTTATCACAAGTTTATTATGGAAACATGAATACTTTCACAACTGTAACCCCACAACTATATACGCAGTATATTAAATACTAAAGCTAACAATGTTGCACTTGCCAATTGGCTCTTAGATAATACCTATCAACTTGTTATATACATGAGTTTAATTACTGAGACTTACCAAAGTTCACTGAGCTGCTCATTATAGAAGTAACAGTGTAGTTCTGGACCACAAGATGGCTCTAAGCACATACGTTCAAGCCTAATAAATTTTCAGACTCTACACTTGACATAATTTCATTAAATGGCAACTACTGAAATATGCTGATGCATTGATATTTAGAACTGTTTAATTAGGCACAATCATGAGCCAGTTGTAGGCACTTGTATAGTAATGAAACACAGACGTTAACAATTTGCTTTTATAAATGTTTAAATATGATATCTAGGACAAGTAAGATGTTATATCATGCTGATTGATGTTTGTAATTCCTTTGAGCTTTGTTCTCTGATGTTACTTTTGTCCATTTGAGTACCAATAGTTACTTAGGAAAGAAGCCATCAGCAGTATATATGGAACAGCAGACAAATCCACTGATGATGGGAAATTCCCAGCTGCTATATGCATCTGTGTAGACATGTCCAGAATAAGTAAAATGTTCTCAGTCTTTAACAAAATACTCCATCTCTTTGTAGTTACTGATATGCTAACTCTACAGCCAAGGGCTCTGCACTGCATCTGGGTGTGCAATACGGGTCAAACTCTCCAGTAAGGCCAGCAGTGCTATTTATGTTACGATCAGGACACTTTCCCTAGTCAGTCCTTGTGAAGTTATTGAAGGCTAGGACTAGGATAAAGTCTGTCTTTTCGTTGACATGTACTGATGTCTGAACTCTTGGCATCTGAAACCATTTGTCCTATAAAGACAAACAAAGGCAAAGATTGCTGCTACGTCCAGGAAACAGGTTTTGTTGGTACACATTAAATTTTGATATGTCATACAAGATTAACTTCTGAGAATTAGAAAGCTAACCTGTAATAGACTAATGTGTAATAGACAAAATCTCCTCAATTAACCTATTCTGTGCTGACAGTGTTCCATGGCTCCAAGTCCAACCAATTCAGAAAGCTAAAATTCTTGACTGACATAAACTGGCAAAAGACAGTTTGAAGTTCAGGCTCTTGGCTGCTGCTCCCCTAGAAGAGTGCTCTGCCTGTACTTCAGTCTTGATTGCTTCATACGTCAATCACAGCACAAAGCAGTTACATCAGGGTAACTTTGTGAGTATGTGTAGGGAATCTGTGTATGTGGTATGAAGAAGAGGAAGAGAAAATGAGGGCTTTTCCCCATGGTGACCTAGACTTAATCAGTCAAGCAGACATGAAGAAGAATAAGAGAAGCAGTAAAGAGTAAAGGAAAAAGGTACTGACAGAAATACAGATGATACAAGAACTAAAATAGCCTTCCATTTCTATCTTTGAAGGAACAACTTGATTTTTTAAATATATTTTAATTTTTGAAGAATAAAAATGTATTCAACTGTCATCCCAGCTTTGATTTTTGTGATTGTTTTGCCAGCTATTTTTGCTTAGTCATAGAATCATGGAAAGGTTTGGGTTGGAAGGGACCTTAAGATCATCCAGTTCCAACCCCCTACCATGGGCAGGGACACCTTCCACTAGAGGAGGTTACTCCAAGTCCTGTCCAACCTGGCCTTGAACACTGCCAGGGATGGGTCAGGCACAGCTTCTCTGGTTGTCTACAGATCTAATGAATGGGAAATTTTGTTCATGCAGACATGCCTTACTGAATGACCTGAATGGATTTGAATCCATGTCAGTTTTATGTCCTGTGACAAATCTGAGTGTAAATGACTCCAAAAATTAAAGTTGCCTTCTAAGCTGAACCCTATTTTCCATCTGGTTCCTATGACAAAAAATTTTTTGCCTAATTTTGTTCCTATGACAAAATTGCCAAGCTTAGTGAACATCACTTGAATAATTCTTAAAACTTACAAAATTATTTCACATATATCTGTTAGGATGAGACCTTTGCCTGCATTCAGGCCTCATTCCAAACTCCTTACATGGATTTACAAAGAATCAGTGCTCTGCCTTCTCTGTCTTATGAAAAATCTGTTTCACTTTGAGGTAGAACTAAATTTGAGCTATGTAGTAAATCCTGTTTAATATTTGCACAAGATATTATTATATGTTGGACACATCATTCTTACTTTCTGAAAGGGGGAAACAGTAGCGGGGTTGTTGTAAAGAAATATAAACCCAGGTTTTCTGCTCTCAGATACTCCTTTTTATATGTAAGGTAATAAGAACCAGTGATTTCATGGATACATCAGTGGGGCATTAAATTAGGAAAAATCCTCAGTAAAGTTATAAAGCATAAGAGTGAGAGTATTTGGTCCATAGACAGCATACTTTTTCAAGTAATCTAGAGAAACTGTATAATATCTTAAAATTCAAGGTTTGGCTTTCTCTTCTAGGGAATCATTTAGATTTCAATGAATCCAGTTTTCATTAGCAATAACAGTAATTACTGGTAATAACTGTAATTTGGCAATATAGCAAAATAATGGCCGTTTCTCCCTGCTATTTGTGTATTACAATGTGTTACAAACCTGTCACATAATCATTCTCTGTGCATTCTGTAGATGTGGGTTTTACTATAGAAATTAAACCCCCAAAATATAGACTAGTTGTTTATGGAATGAGCTCTAGTAGTTAAGAAATGACTTATGCAGATTTAAGAGTTTCCCGTGAGGTACTCATATATATACATAAAGATTTTCTCAGAAATGTATTACGTGCTTATATGTGTTCCAGATTTCTTATTCTCTTCATTCCCCAACATTTTGGTTTAGGTTAAGTAACCTAAAAGTGAATGACAGACAGAGGAGGGCTATGGAACTACAACATTTTGGAAGAAAAAAACAATGGCTTTTGTTCACTGACTTATACCAACTGGTTGCACCAGTTCAACTTAATGGGAGAGTTTCTCATGGTTAACAGCGTCACCTCAGAATCAATGAGACTGACTTGAGCGGCTGCCTCAATCTATACAAAGCCTTCTGGTTTTCATTAGGCATTCAGGCACACAAAGGGGCCTGTCTGCACAAGATGAAGTCCTCAGGTTGTGCTTATGTCCTTGGGTTGCCCGCTGCCATCAGTCTCACTTCCTCAGCAGGAATACAGCATCGCTCTAACTCACAGGGACACCACTTTAAGTACATTAGTTGAGTAGCACGGGGACACTGGTACTGTCATTTCCCATTTGCTACATCGTTTGGGTAAAAGAGCTGACTGTACACATATGCCACTTAAAGCCATGTGTAAGGTATACTCAGAGTGCAGCTCAATCAACTTCCACTGCATTCTGCTAACCCAGAGTTAGGAAGTCTGAGAAAACCTTTGCTTGAGAAAGGGGCTGGTTTTACTGTGCAGATGGAACCCAAGCTTGCAAGTGCTGACCCTCACAATGAAAACTTCAACCTCTGAACAGTTCCTACATCCACAAAATTCATGTTTTGAGAAAAAAAAGAAAGAAAAAAGAGGAAGTGACACAATTTAAAATAAAAAAGAGATTCCATTTTGAGATATTTTCAACGAACGGGTACACTTTGGGGGATCTAAGCACCTCTTCCACTTGAAATGTATTTGAATATCTCATATTGATGTGATTTCTTAAAAAATACACCTAAGTATTTGTATTTATATTCATAGATTAGACACTAATTGAAAGTACAAAGAAAAATGTACTTTGCCTCAAAAAATTTAAAAGCAGAGAACATGATCACTATTTCAAATGATTCAAAAATGAGCAATGATGAAGTCCTAATACTAAGCACCCTTTGTTTTCTATCAATGATAATAATGCCCTGTTTTGTGAAATTCAGTTTGAACTTCTTGAGTGAGCACAATTATAGGAATTTTTCAGGATAATTTTGCTGTGTCTCACTTTGGACATATATGACAAATTTTAACATCCTGACCCAGTAGAAAGATCCCTCTTGGCTTTGATGGTGGTTAAATATGACTCAATCTTACACATTTTTGCAGTGATACGAAAAACAGAGGTTGTTTAAAAGTATTCATCTCAATTCTGAAATAACTGAACAACTGTTATTGCTTCCCCTCCTGAAACCTGTGAATCCTCCAACTAAGGATGCATTCCTTAGGACCAAAATGTTTCTCTTCAGCTTTTGAAACACTATTGATGACCCTTCACAGACTACTTTTTCTTCACCTGTGCAGCCTGAGAATGCTTGATTTATGAATATTTATAGGTAATATTTGTCTCATACAAAACCATAAAAAACCCATATAGATGGAGACGGTGGAGTTGTCTAACAGACATTTTGGGCAGGACCTGTGATTTTTCTGTGAGTGACAGTGAATGTAGCTACATAAGACTAAAAATGTTAGACTTTCAGGTAACCTTTTTAAGAGTCCTTTAAATGGAATAAAAGCCATCATCAGCCCATGAAACTCTATGGACTTAAGAAGTTCTACAACTACAAGACCTACGAATGGGCCATACAGTGTTATTTCTAGGAAGGCTTTTTGCCTTTAAGATTGTAAAGAGTTACAAAGTCTTAGGAAACAGAAAAAAAACAGCTTCTCCGGTTTTAGTTGCTACTACCATTTAGTTTTTTATCAAGTGCCTTTTGCTGCAAGTTTGTTATTTTCCACAGCTTTCTGGTAGGATAAAGTTTATGTGCTTTAATGGAAAATCAGCCTTTTTAAACTCAGTTTGCCATGAGCTGCAAGAACTTGCCCCAAGGCAGGTAGGAGGCACACATACATCCTGCTGCATTGGCAAAGGGACTGTAACCTCCAGAAAAACCTTACCAGCTGTGCAGCTGTTTCTGCCTGTGAACATCTCTTTGTGGACTGAAAGTAGGTTGCAGGTGGCTCAAATAAAGACTAATCCTTGTGAGAGGAAAATACCGAGAACACTAGAAGTCAACCTGAAAGGCTTGATAGTTGCTTCCATCGCAGTGGGATCAGTTCTTTCTCCTTTGCAGTCACACCTAAGAAAATTAATAGCATCAGGAGCACCTGCTCTGCCTGAACAGCTACAGGGATGGGAGGAATAAGAAATGGGGTTGTTCTCAGGGTCATTGTGGTTTGCTTTGAGCATCTGCTGCACCACAGTGACTCTGCATGTCTCCTGTGGCAGGGTTGTAGCTTAATGCCACAATGCGGCCTGAAATCTGTTCCTTGCCAATTATCCCTATAACTCATAATCGGTTTGAAAGTCAAAGCAAGTTTTGCTCAGCAGCCAGCTACAAGCTGGGTCTAGTTTTGAAAAAAATCAATTTGAAGCATTTATGCTTCATAAATCACCATCAGCTGATACATCCTGGAGAATCAGAGCAGTGCAAGCAGAGAGCTGCAGCAGGACAAATTCTGTTTAGTTTCTAATTTATAACTAGCTTTGTTTCTTAGATCTGCTGATAACAGTTGAATGATTCCAAACAGTAATTACAAATCCGTGTGGAAAATCTCCTCTTCTGTAGCAGGATATAATAGCAAAGGTAC
Organism: Psittacus erithacus; assembly: GCA_009867235.2. Lineage (NCBI taxonomy): Eukaryota > Metazoa > Chordata > Aves > Psittaciformes > Psittacidae > Psittacus > Psittacus erithacus. The sequence goes on along the minus strand of WYDI02021112.1, from coordinate 22,843 downwards.
GGTAGCAAAGCCAGAGGCTGAAGGATCCACAGGCTAAGGTGACATAGTTGAAGAGATATATATGATTCCAGGACAAAAAAGAAAAGGGGAAAAGATGTGTTGAGTGGTAACTGTTTCCTTTAAGAACTACATGCATGGCATCTAGATGCTCAAGCAGAGCAAACATGGTTTGCCCGCTTCTGTCATCTGCCTCCTCCACAGTTTGTACGGAACTGGTAACTGCAGCACAAATTGCTAGCATTATCCAACAGCCCTGCAGATCCTCGTTTCATGACTGCCTTGATTCATACAAATTATGAGGCCTTTTCTGTAAGGAAGGACTATTCATGAAGACAAAGGTTTGTCTTGCGCACCCCTATCAACAATGTATACACACGTTCAGCTATAGGGTCACAAACTAGAGGAAGTATAAATATCTGACCATAGAAGACAAATCAGTCGAGTGTCCTTCAAGGAAAGGGACATGTCCTTTACTACCACCAGCTTACTATGGAGACTTCACAATTTAGCTTTGCTTCCTGGAACAGAATCACATTTTTTTAAAAGCCAGAATACAAACAGTTTAGACCAAGCTCTGTCTTAAAAGTTGGTGAAATGAGGCATCCGAAGAAGGAAGATCTCATCTAAGTAACACTAAGAATTTAAGTGCTTTCTCCTCAGTGCCAGTCATGGATTTGTGTGTTCTGGGCTTCAGCCACCGTCTTTGCAACGAATCTAGCACTGGTGTAGTTACCTATAGGTGAAGTTAGTATGTACGTTTCTGCCTCTTCTTCCACAAACACAGTGAATAAAAGATTTACTCCGTGGTGGCTAATTCAGAGTTCAAAGCTTCCATTTGATGCAAAGTGGATATACTAAGCAGGTAGGTTTAATAAAGCGTCTCTGGCATTAATTCTCTAGCAATTATCATGTAGTAAAGTGATTTGGATCCCTACTGCAATTGTGATGGTTTTGTAACTATGTGCAGTATTAATAGCTAGGAGCACTTTCCTGAAGGACATGCTTTCAAAGGCTGCAAGAAAGCAGATAATTAAATACATTTAGCTGTGAATTAGTTTGCTGCATTTCATGGCTTAAGGCTGAAGCTTTCTTACAATAAAGATGCTCAGGATTCAATCCCTCCATGCAGAGAAGAAGTTTAATGAACTCTGCTAAAGCAATACAAGGATTAGGGCCACTCAGAGCTTGCAACTGCAGGTGTAAAGCAAGGCAAGGGTTTTGCTGCCTTTCTCCCATGCCACCAATTTACAGTCCCACATAACTACCTCCTCTGCCTGTTTATTGAGCTAAACTCAGCACTGGGAATGAACAGACACTGAACTAACCGTACATTTAGGCTATAATATCCCATAATGGACAGAATCTGGCCGAGTGAAGCAGGAGCGCCAGGCAGATTTATCTGCATTAGTAGTAAGTTTCAAGTGACATGAATGTCTAAATGGGTGGAAAGCCTGTTACACACATACTGCAGAAAGTACCCAACCATTCCAAGTCCTTCACACAAAGATTAAATGCGCCCACCTCGGTGTCAGCATGGGCGGTCTGGTATGTAATAGCCCATTGCTCAACCAACCAGCTGTTTATGAACAGCTAACGCCAGCCGTGCCTATGGTGGTCCTGTCTCTCCCCCACACCGCCGATATTTTTTAGCTCCATCTTTTAGGGCGCGCAGCGATGAGCAGCCCGGCTCCTCACCGGAGCTGCGCCGTACCCGTGAGGTCTGGAAGGCCAGCCCTTCCCATTGATGGGCAACGGGTTCATTTCTTCCCAGCCGAAGGCAGGGATCGATGTATTAAATAAGACATGAAAAAGCGCTTTTTCAGGCCCCTAGAGAGGGCTGCCCGGGTCGGCGGCACCCAGGCAGAGGGCTGCATGGATACCCCGGGTGGGGGGGCCGGGCGGCTGCGGCTCGACAGCGTGGCAGGGGCGGGGAGGGGAGGGAAGAGCAGGAAAGGAGGGGAAAGGAAAGGAAATCCCCAGGATCCCCCGTCCCCCGCGCGAGGAGGCACCGCGTTACTCACCGGGACCCTCCCCCTGTGCCGCGGCCGCGTCTGCCCGGCGGTAGCGCCGCTCCCCGCGCAGCCCCGCCGCGCCGCCTCCGGGAAGCTGAAGAGGGATGGAGGGGCCCGGGCTGCTCCTGCCGGGGCTCCGCACGGCTCCGGGCTGCGGGGCGGGCTGCAGGCGGGCGGCGTGAAGCGGCTGGAGCGGCCCCGTGTGCCCCCGCCCCGAGCGGGGAATGAGAGGCGGCACCGAGGGGCTGCCCGCCGGGACACACCATGCGGGAGCTGGCGATTGAGATCGGCATTCGTGCCCTGCTCTTCGGGGTCTTCGTGTAAGTACCAGTGGGGAGATGGTGTGGGGGGAGCGGCGGCTCCAGCCGGAATGGTACCGGCGGGAGCCTCTGAGGATGCCTCAACTTTCGGCACCCGAGTCCTTCCTCGCACCCAGGAGCGGTGTCGGATCACCGGGCAAGGGGAAGTGCGGGTGGGGACGCGGGTTTGGCCTGTCCACGGCGGTTAATGGCCCCGTATCCCTAACGGAGAGACCCCGCCGGCAGCGGCCCCTTCGGGTGCCATGAGCAGGGGGAGATGCCGCCGTTCGAATGCGGGAATCTTTCCCCAGGGGAGTCATTGTGGGAGCAGCCGGGAGCGCTCCCTGCCCTGAGATTTTGATGGAGACTTGCGGGCAATTTTTGTCGGAGAAACTGCTGTTTGTGGGAGAAGTGTGCAAAAAGCATCAAACCGAAAGGGCACCCAAGCCTGCTGCTGTTTCATTTGGACCGGCGTAGTTTTGCGCTGTACCGTCTCGTTTGCGAAGGCTGTTGGTGCGCCTCGGCAGCGGGAGCCCGCAGCGAGCCGGGGCAGGCACCCTTTTGGGGAGAACCTCCGTGCTGGGAGCCGGGAAAGGATCTGGGACTGAACGAGAGATGCGGTGGGTCTCAGCCGGGTTTGAGAAGCACATCCACAGCCTGGTATGCAGGCAGGAAAGTCAAGGGAATCTGGCTGCTGAAAGACGTGCAGCTGTTGCTGCGCGAACACTTTCTGTTTGCCTTTTTTAGGAGAAAGCAGCTTATGCATTGTTTTGCTCTGTGTATTTCGGGCAGGCTTCCTCCTTCTTTTCAGGGCTGTACCTGTTTCTTCCTTCTGGCAGTTTATGTTTGAGCAATGAAAAGTTCCACTCTTCCTATAAGTTTGTATTTCAGCTACTTAATGCTTGAGTAATCCCAATCTTTGTGATCTCTCAGACGTATCGCAGCAATCAGATCAGATTCTGCTCCTGTTTGGTTGTCTGCTTACCGATAGATGCTGCTGGTCGCAGGTGCAGGCAGTAATAGTACAGGGCGTCCGTTAGCTGTGACACTGACTTACAGCCGGTGACATTGGAATACTTTGGTGCGATTCCTTTCTGAACCTCTCATGATTATTGAGTAAGTTGCCCAGTTTACTGGTGTTTGAGTTTTTCCTCACTGCTCATCTCACCTGAATATTGATACAAGTCTTTTGATTTGTAACATGTTTGGTAAGTGTAACCCTCTTCATTTTGGGATAAACTTTGATACCTTCAAAACCCTGCAAGGTACATTTCATACCTTTCAGTTCAGTTGCATCTTTGAAAGTAGACCTGTTCCTCTGAACAGAACTCTTTGAATATGTGAAATTACAGGGTGAGCAAACACCTTAGACTCTGCATCAGAACCTTGCTTTTTATGATGAACTCATGTATAATTCATCACACCATCAAGTAAGAGAGGTCTTCATGTGGATTATTACCATGATATGTAAATAATGACCCATTATAAGCAGTAATTTCTTGGTTATGCTTGTCTTATCTCTTAATTTTCTCTCCAAATAATTCTGTAATTATCACTATTCTTCATGCTGTGGTTCTAAAATCAACAGGGAGGAAAGCTTCTGGTAGAGTCTCCATGATGGCAAATGCCTCTGCAAGCACTTTTCATGTTTTCACATAACTCAGCTCCTGCCTTTTTGGAATTCTGGGGAATAATTGTGACATTACAATAAGTCATTTAAAGAATTAATTGACATCTAAAAGTACTGAACATCATAGTATTCTAAATTCAGGTTGGGATTTAGCTTCAGGAAGAACTGCACTTCATTTGCTTGTAATGGTTGCAAGAATATAATCTCTAGGTAGGCTTAAAGAATAGCTTTTATATTCAGATAATCTTAACATCAGTCTTTTGCCATTGAAATAGTATTCAACATTTCTCTCAGTTTTTCTAAAGAGGCAATAACTCATATTTTGAAACTTTTGTGTTAGAGAGGTTTAAATACTGTCTTTTCTGTGGTTTTGTGGGCAGCCAGGGCAAGGATTTCTGTGCAGTGTCAATTGAAATGGCTTTTCAATAATGAACAATCACTGGTGCATTTGGAAGCCCTGGGACTGGAATCCAGGCAGCAGCAATGTAAGCTCTATAGCTGTATTGCAGAACCTATTTCTAGGAGTGAAAAGGCTGTAAAGTTTCCACGTCCCTTGGAAAGGAATGTTACCAACATCAATGAGTTGGAGCTAGGTCTAAGATCATCTCTATTGTGAATGCCAGCTGGGATGTAGGTGTTTGTCCACCAGGAGCTGGACTGAAAAGGTGTTGATGACTTTGGGTCACTATTGACTTTGTAATGTTAAAAGTCTGACCTTGAAGAGAATGGATCCAGAGCTATTTGCCAATTCTGAGCCATCTGTGTCTCCCAGATGTCTTTTCAGCTTTGACCTACTGATTATTGTAACTCAGAGTAATATACTGGCATATTTTGTACCACAAAATGCAAAAGTAAAACAGGTGCATATTCCATGCTGTAGTTTTGCTTGGTGCTAAATGCCATTTCATAAAAATGGAGGTGTGAGATCTTACCTTGATGATTGCTGAAATTAAATGTATTGCCACTTTGAATGTATTTTCCCTCAACAACAGCCACCTTGCCTATACTTAAGAATAACAACCTTTATTTTCCCCCTCCAATTGCCATAATTATCAACTTCAGTCATTCCACCAAAAGCAAAAATCTACAATTGTTATTTAAGATCTCTTCTATCGTGCAAATGTACACCATTATAAGTAACACACATTTTCGATGGTTGATCATTGGTTTGGGTGAATTCAACAGACATTCAGGGAGGATAATGATAACAACTGGCTCTAGATGTTCTAGATGATGTATTCTTAACAACTGCTAAGTGTTTACTTACCAATTAAAGACCAGTTTAGCTATTGAAATTCAGCAACTCGAGCTTCTGTGTGTTTACAACCATCTGTGCTGAAGGACATTTTAGCTTTCAGGATATAGTAGTACTGAAGGAGGGATTGCTTAGGAGAGATTTATTAGAAGAACTACAGCAGCCCCTGAAAGTCAGAAGCAGGAGTTAAAGCTCCCCCAAAACACCAAGTAACAGCTAAAAGATAAGTACAACAGGTTGCTTTCAAAACCATACTTAATGCAGACTTTAGTGGGAAGATAAGTAGATATTCTTTGAGTACTTCAGCACAATAGCTCTCACGGCCCAAGTCACAAACTGCGATAGAGGCACTTCTGTTTTGCTCATACAGTTTTTCCCAGTTCCTTAACATTAACAAATTCCTTTTTAGTTTCCAAAATGTGTAGCCTTACAGCTTCTGACTGGGCTGAAGCGATCCTAATGAGCGCAGATGCTTTGCTGCTCACTAGGCAAAGGAAATTCCCATGCTATAATTTGACCATTGCAGTCTTACTACATTGTCAAATATATTTTTGTTTGCTTAGCTTTTTATTTATTAAGAAATATCTGTGAGTACAGAACTGGATTTTTTTAAAGTGAAATTTTTTGTGTAAGGTCTCAGAAGTAGAAATAGTCTGTTTTTTAATAAGCCAGCTGTGGGCATGGTCTTTGTTTATAGGAAAAAATCAAACAGTACTTTGAAGAATGATTGAATTAAGGTCTTGCATCTGTGTTTTCTTCATTTTGTACTTATTCCTATGACCTGGAGCATCCTAAGATGCTGATTAATGCTAACACATGTTAAACATGGCAGGTCTTTCATCTCCTCCGTGTGGACAGCGGCATTTGTCACTGACGGAATACCTGATAAAAGCAAATTGCTTTGAGTGACTTGGTTTTACACAGTTAAGATAATTGTTTTGAGAACAAGTTTGGTATTTTTACACAGGAGTGATGCCCTTAAAACAATGTTCTTCATGTGTCCTAAAAACAATTCCCTGAGTGATAGCCCTGTGTGAGCCTGTAATTGCCAGCTGCAATGTCTTAGTTTCTTACCTTAAACAACATGTATTTTGCTATCCCCTACAAGGAAAACATTATCATCTGTTTCAGAAGTTTTAGAAGACCACATCATTTTCTTGGTAGGAAAACAGAAGAATTTGCATGTGTTGTATATTTAGCCCAATGACTTGTCAAGAGCCTATCACTGATGTTTCTAGAGCTGTCTTAATTGATTAAAAAGACTGTCAAGGATTGCTTCAGCAAACCTCAAGTTCTTCAGTGAGCGTGATGTGATTCAAATATAAATGTCATTCAGAGTAATTGGCACAGTCTCATTAGCAGCCTCCCTTGGGAATAAATGTTTATCTGCAGGCTAATATACACGTATATTACACACGTGTGAGCGCACAGTATTGACTAATGCTTACATCTTGTGTGTGCCATATTCAGACTCTGCTTTAAGTGACTAAAAGCTGAATCTGTGCATATTTGGTTTCTAACAAGTTTACAATGGTAAGACTTAAGTTATGAATATGCCTGAAATGACTTAGCGTGAAAAGCCCTTTAAGTAGTCATGGGTGGTGATCTTCTGGGTATCCTGCATATGTTGCCTTCATAAATGATAGTATAAATTGTAGTCTTGTTAACACAGACAGAAAATCAATTAGCTGAGGAAATTCCACAATGCTGCTTTACTTCTCTCACAGTTTGCACTTGCCTTTTCTCTGTTACATCGATTGGATTTTTAGAGGATAGAGTGAGCTGAGAGTCATGAGCAGTGAGAAATGTGTAGCTAATATAAGTAAAACGATACTAGAGAAGAAATCACCAGTCTGAGACACTAAAGATTTATTTTCTTATGCTGACAAAAATGCTGCCAAATGACACAAATCAGTTGGACCAAGATTTCAAAGCACCTTTAAAGCCTAGGCTCTCTAGCTGAATGTTTCAAAGCGAAGCCGGTCTTTGACTACATGAGCTTCTTAATCTTTTTGTGTCCTTCATTCTTGATTTGAGTATCCCAGAATTCTGACATTTTGGAACTAATTTTTGGCTCCTGATCTTGAGAGTCTTGGACTTCATTTCTGTGCACCCTAATTTCTCATCAAGAAAGGGAGACTAATACTTCTTTTTCTCACCCATTGTTCATTTAATTGATAAATTCCTTGTTGTGAGGTGTGTGGACAGTAGCCAAACCCATTCAGTATGCTTGGAGATTTTTCACACAAATAGTAATGTTAATAGGAAGTGAGAACATCAACATGTTTACTTACTAACCTGTTTAAAAATACGTGCTGTATTGCAAACCAGAATTTAGATGGTACTGAGAGAAAGATTTAGTTTGGTGGCCCAGGTTGAAGTCTACTTCACTGAGTTGGGTTAATGAACAGTTAAGGGAAAGACCTGCTTTAAAAAAGACCGTAGTCCTTCTGGTTCTTAGGATCTGAGAACATATATCAAAGGCTGCATATTGAGCTTCACTGGCAAGCAACAGATTTGTTCTAGTGCTCAGCAGAGTTTGTTTTACCTCTGAAGTGGTGGGTGAATTAGAATGCCACGGAGCTTCTGTAATGCACTGAATATAGCTGATAGATCACAAAGTAACCCAAATTTTAACTTTGCTTATTTCTGTGTTTTTGAAAGGTTACTGTAAAAACAAAAGGACATAAATACCTATTATACCTAGTGTGATATGAAGCTCATGTGCCTCTCCTAATATCTATGAAATATTGCCAAGCTAACCGAGACACTTGGTATTGCATTGGGTTTGTGTGGCAAAGTTTCAGTAGCAGGGGGTCTACAGGGGTGTCTTCTGTGAGAAGCTGTTAGAAGCTTCCCCTGTGTCCAATGGAGCCAGTGCCAGTGGGCTCCAAGATGGATAGGCCACCAAGACTGAGCCCATCAGCTGTGGTGGTAGCACCTCTGGGATAACGCTTTTAAGAATGGGGTAAAGTTGTTGCACAACAGCAGCTTCAGCCAGAGATAAGAGTGAGAATGTGTGATAGAAACAGCTCTGAAGACCACAAGCACAGTGAGGAGGAAGGGAGGAGTTGCTCCAGGTGCTGGAGCAGAGGTTCCTCTGCAGCCCGTGGTGCGGGCCATGGTAAGGTTGGTTATGCCCCTGCAGCACATGGAGATCCGCAGTGGAGCAAATATCCACTTGCAGCACATGCAGGTCCACATGTCAGAGGAGGGAGATGCGTGAAGGAAGCTGTGATCCTGTGGGAAGGCTGTGCTGGAGCAGGTTCCTGGCAGGACCTGTGACCCTGTGGAGAGAGGAGCCCATTAATGCTGCAGTGGGTTTGCTGGCAGGAACTGTGACTCGCAGTGGATCAGTCTGTTTCTGAAGGACTGCAGCCCATGGAAGGGACCCGCACGGCAGCAGTTCATGAAGAACTTCAGCTTGTGGGAAGGACTGACATTGGAGAAGTCCATGGAGACTGTCCAGTGTGGGAGGGATCCCACACTGCAAAGAGTGCCAGGAGTCCTCCTCTGAGGAGGAAGGAGCAGCAGAGATATTGTGTGATGAACTGACCACAGCTCCCATTCCTCATCCCCCTGTACCACTTGTGGGGAGGAGGTAGAGAATTTGGGAGTGAAGTTGAGCCCAAGAAGAAGGGATGGGAGAGGGGAAAGTTTTAAGATTTGATTTTCTTTCTCATGACCATACTCTGATCTGATGGGTAATGAATTAAACTGATTTCCCCAAGTCAAGTCTGTTTTGCCCGTGACTGCAATTGGTGAGTGATCTCTCTGTGTCCTTATCTCAACCCATGAGCCTTTTGTTGTATTTTCTTTCCCCGGTTCAGTTGAGGAGCAGAGTGACAGAGCAGCTTTGGTGAGCACCTGGAGTCCAGCCAGGCTCAACCCACGATGGGAGCTCAGCATTTCACTGAGATGAAGCTTCTGTGTCCATTGTTTTCTTATTTATTGAAACTAGAATAGGATTTTACTGACTTTGATAATGGCTGGTCAGGAGAAAGTGTTCCTGTCTTTTTGTGCAGGCTTTGGTGTGTGTGGAAGACAAACTGCCTTTTATAGAGAGTTGTATCAGTGTTTTTAGATTGTGGAACTATGTTTATTTCATTTGTCTTTGCCCAGTCCCAGATAGGAAAAAAAGGGGATTTAATGGCAGGGATTCTAATTGTCCTCTTAATAGGATTGGATTTACAGTTGATGTTCATGGCTAAACTCAGGGCTGAATACATAGCAAAAAAAGGATGCTATTGTAAATGCCAAAGCATCTGCTCCAGACTTTTTGGGGAGTAAATGGTGACTTTGTGTCTCTTCTTGTTGAATCCTATTTACTCAGTGACTTTGGCACTTTGTATTTATTTGCTCCCAGCTCTGATTGCGGATGTTTTATAGTGAGGATGCTACTAAGACTGATAGGGTTTCTGTAAGCGAAATTTTTCTTTTAAAACATTGATTTTGATCTAAGCACAGTCAAGCTGTGGCACAACTGTGTTGCTTAGGGCAAAGATGTTAATAAAAAGCATGATCCAATTGCTGACAATGGACTCATACCTGACATAGTAAAGAGAGATCTTTATAGTCTCGTAATCTGTTGGAGACTGAAAAGTGAGTACTTGGAAATACTTGACAGAATTATTGACACTAAGAGTGGATCAAGGATAACACTCACTGCATTTTGTAACTTTTTTCTGTAGTGAGTGCTGTACAGATACTGAACAGAGGATGCATGAGTGCTGCATCTATATTGGCAAGGATTAGTGGACAAAAAGAGAAAGCTAAAGACAGTACATATGTCCTTAGTTAAAGTATTAGTTGTGATCCACTAAGGAACAGCAGGGGCTTACACTTGAAGGATTCAGGAAAGCTTCAGTGGCTTCTGAATCAGGATAACTGCTTTACAGATGATCCAATTAGATTGTCTTTGTCAAAGAGAAAAGTTATCAGATGTGGCAGGTGAACTAAGCTTTTCATACCTGCATGGCTTTTAAAGGTACTTTCCATGCATGTCTCTCCCTTGCCTTGTAAATGGTAAATCTGTGATCATTGGACCACAAGTCGTTGCTATGCAGGAAAATCTGTGACTGATCTATATGATTCCACAGAAAACTAGATTAGGAATGTTTCTTTGTTGTAAATCAGATTGCTACAGTCACTGTGTGTTGTATTTGTTTATTTCTCTGCATTACAAAACACTCTTAAGCATTTACTATCCAAATAGCTGAACATTTTCCTTGTTGAAATACCACTGAATTTTAATTAAAGTTGCTTACAGATAAAATGCAGTAAGTGGGAATTGTTTTACTGTAGGCTAGATTAACGGGCTTACAAGTGGTGTTGGAACAATAAGTGGCTAAGATTACTTATGCAGATGAATTTCAGAGAATCGGGTGAGGGAGTGAGAGAGGTGGCAACAGGGGTATAGAAACACCTTGTCTGAGAGCAGAGAGAAATAACTGAGCTGTTTGATTGAGAAATCTGAGGAGGCACAGCAGTAATTTTCACACGTAAGCAGCTGCCATAAGGATGTATGAAGAAGACGAACTGCTCTTCGTGTCCTTCGGGAATTGTATAGAAAGGCAAGATTTTTAAACGTGTAGCAAGGGAAACTTAAGCTGAATGTGGGACTTATAAGGACTCTGAGTGCTGTGATTGATTGCTGGGGGCATATTGCCTGAGGTAGGTTCTCCTCCACTGATAATTTTAAAAAGCAAGTTACACTGTAGTATCTTGGGAGTATTGTACATAAAGTTTTGCTTTGCTGTGTGGCTGCCAGGAGACAGACGAGGTGGCCTTGTGAGCTGGCCTGTGTCAATTGAGTGGATCTAGTCCACTTAGTAGTTATGCTGCCTGGGAGTGTCCCGGTGTGTGGGGAAAGTTGAAAGACATTAGAGTAAAATCTCTTGTATGAGATTTTTGGCTCATGTTGATGGGCAGGAAGGAAAACCATTACCTAGAGAATACTTTAGCAAAGACTGAGCAGAAGCTGACCATCCCTTTTGGCTGGAGGGTAGTGCCACACCAGATACCATGTTCTAAGTATTCTGCACTGATGAGGTTGCAGGGTAAATAAAATCCTACTTTAGGTGAAATGTTTCACTCTGCAGTCTTGTGGTTCAGCATTTTACTCTATTTTGAGTGAAAAGTCTTACTACTACTTTAGAATCTATAATGAAGATGTAAATGTCAGCTCAGAAATCTTTCAACTCTGAAGGATTTGTGGCACCCTGCCAGTGTTGTGAAGCCTTGCAAATCGAAAACAACAGAGGAGACTATCATTTGATATAAAGTGTTATATTTTCATTAGCTGCCAATTTTCACTAATGGGAGAACAGATCTAATAGCCTGAACTGTACTCTTATAGCCTGCAGAGAGGCCATTAATAATTTCATTCATCTAGTGCCCAAGGTGCTTTACTATTGATGTTGGACTTCAGCCAGTGCTACAAAATGCTAAAAGTGATGTTCCTATTCTTCATTACTATATCTTTATATCCTTTTTTTTTTCTTAAACATTATTAATGCTCTGGAATGTGTAGTTATTCATGCAAGTGGTTTTGGATTGAGTGATTTTAATATAGTTGGGTATCGTTGTGAATATCATTAGGCAGGTCTCTTTTTTTCCCCAGAGAGTGATGAAGTCATTGCACACAGCAACTGTGAAGGAAAAACTGGAACAAACCAACTTGTAAAATTGTATTACATTTTGTAAATAACTTGGCCAGAAAAGTGCCTCTTTATTAATCATGAAGTGTTCTATTTTAAAAAGTAGTCCTAGAATGTGTTTTGTCATTTAGCTCCAGTTGTGGACAATTTGTTTGATATTACTTAGTCCTCACATTTATTCAGCCTATACCCCTTGGGTATATAACATTATGCGACAATAAGCTTCACTGCCATACAGGTGCTCTTTCAAGGTCATGTCTCTCTCTGTCCATCATATATTTAAGGGGAACAGTAGTGCACAGTGAATGGGGTACGAATCATGAACATTCATGTAATACACATATTGTAGAGTAAAAATAGCTTGGCAGCAAATTATCAAGATGTGTTCATATTAAAATTCAGCTTCTAGTGAAAAGCTGAGTGAGAAAGAAGAATTCTTGTTCAGAAGTAGTAGGTTTTTGATATGGGGCTTTTGATGGGTTTCGGGGCAGTGGGTGGCAAAGACGAGATCCTTCAGCATGGAGGAACGTGTTAGTGTGTTTTAGAGATTGCTTCTGAATAAGTTGCTAGGGCTAAATTGTCACTTCTTGAAAGAGCTATTGCAGGAGGGAGAGGAGTGAGTAGCATTGAAGTAACAGTGAGCTACAAAGGAACTTTTGGAGAAGGAGTGATGGAGGGACAGCAATAACTGAGGGCGAAAGCTTTGGTCACTAAGAGAAACTTGGCATTTTTGTGTGCTTAACTCCTGACTTCCATTTCAGGTCCAAACCTACAGTCAATAGAGTGTGGCAGATACGTATGAAAACAGAAGAACCTGTCAGACTACTCAGCTCTGCGAAGTTGCTGTGAAGCTGGGACTGTTGTCCAGGAGCTGTTGAGTAGTTTGGCTGAAAGCAGTTTCAGAAGTAATAAAAACAAGCATTAAAAAACATCAAAAGCAAAATTTTGACTGTCTGTAGTGTGTTTTGGTTCATTATTCGGGTACGTGCTTAGGTGATTTAAGCCTGTAATAAGAATTCTATTTTTCACATAAGATTAATGTACAACTGCCAGCTTTGGAACTTCTAAAGGCTCCAGCAATGTTCATATACTGATCCTTTCATTTCTCCTTTCTCCCCAGACACAGACACATTAAAATGGCTTTTGTGAAATAGTTTACAATGCAGGGTCTATTTAACAGAAGTAGAGCGCAGAGATAATAATACCATAAATCATGCTTTTTATTAACTAAAAAGAGATCATACAATGAAAATGGTAGCCAATGGTTTTCCTTTGGTTGGCATGTGTTATTTCTGTAAGACTACAATTGTTAATTATCTCTGTAGTAGTGCAGCTGTACTGCATTGCCTGAAGTATTGTACACTGACAGAATAAGTAGCAGTTCAGGCCTGCTTGTCTTGTGCTTGAAGTGTACCCCTGCTCCTCCTGAGCAGGGATCATAAGAACTGAACTGCTTCTACGCCTCAGGAGCTGCTAAATGCCAAAACAAAAATGGTTTTGACTCAGCATGGTTTATTTCATATCCTGCTGACCAGAAAGTGAAAGATGCAAAGACCGCTTTCAATATTAGGTCAAAGAAAAGGGGAAAAAAAATGTAAAACAAACCAAAATATATAAATTTGACTCATTTTGCAGTGGTTTTTTTTCTTGTTTCAGTATACTCAGTCATGTCTCCTGCTCTTATGTTCAAAGCTGCAGCGTAGCATGACCAACTGTTCCCTCTTTGTTCCTTTCACTTTGTTCATTTCTAGATACTCCCCTTTTGTAAAGAAGAAATGATGGTGAAAATGTTGTATCTAAGCTAGTTAAGTATAATAATGCCTGGATGCTCATTTTTATTCCTATTGAGTGGGAGTTTTCTAGATTCAGTCACTTCATAGTGGCAAAAATGACACTCAGCGATATTTAGTTCTACTTGCATTCAGAGTGCTCAGCCCATGAGCAAGGAAAGTATATAAATTGGAAGGTTTTGTATTAGGTGAGCATGAACAAGAGGCTGGTGATGTTAATTGCTTGTTCTTGTGCTATTCTGCATGCTCAGATAATTCTTTCCCTTTCCTCTTAGGTTTAGTACAACTCAAATAATGTCACAGGAAGGAAATTGTTTACCCAGAGAGAGTTCAAATGCCAGGGATTGAGAAAGCAGCAGAGGTATAATTTAGGTACTAAGGGAACTAACATTAGGTTTAGAACTCCAGGCTATCCTCTCATTTTCAGCACTGTGAAAAGACTGGTAGTAAACTATTTCATATTGGGCATTCTAAGAACATTTGCATATCATTTATATATTGTCTCATAAGATGCAGGATTTATTTTCAGTCTCCTGTTGTGAATCTGTATTGTTGTTAACTCTAGATCTGAGCTTTTAGCTGAGCCCAGACTCCCCAGCTGTTGCCTCCTTGCTGATTCGCTCAATTCATATTGTATCTTGAATTTGGATCAAACAGGGAAGAGAAAATTTGAGCAGAGGGGGTGTGTCTGGTTTCAACCTTTTTCTGAGCTTATATGTATTCAGCGTGGGTGCATGGGGCTCAAGTCCAGTGCTGTGGCAGACTTGAGCCTAATCTCAGGCATAGCTGATGAAGCCTTTATAAATAGACCCTCAGATGCTCTCTCAGAGAAAGGCACAGTGGCTCAATAGCTGTTCAGAGACACTGACTGGCACAGACTCCATCATCTAGTTAGGGACGTTCTGGTAGAAGAACCTGTATCACATTGTGGTTGGCTTTGCTATCTCAGGAATAGTACCTTTGCTATCCCAGGAATAGCACCTTTGCTATCCCAGGAATAGCACCTTTGCTATCCCATGAATAGCTCACCTTGATTGGGGTGCAATGCAAGCTGAA
>WYDI02021108.1:0-15237 GCA_009867235.2 Psittacus erithacus | reverse complement strand
TTTGGGTCAGGTGTCCTGCCTCTGCTTCCTCCCGGCTTCCCCTCCTCCCAGGGCAGAGCATGAGGCTCAGAAAGTCCATGGTCAGTGTAAACATTCTAAGCAGTAGCTAAAAACATCAGTATTATCAATACTGTTCCCAAACTGAAAGTCAGAAACACAGCACTGCACTAGTCACTAAGAAGGAGAAAAAATGACTGCCACTTGCTGAACCCAGGAGAGTATCCTTCCCCAACTAAAGGCACCAGGCATGCTGGCAAAAAAGGCCTCCAATTAGAAAGTGACAGGTGGGTTTGTTGTATTTAGTAAACAGCCTTTGTCATATTTTCACATGAAATTGGAAAGATCTGTTTTTACTTAAATCCTATTATAGCATGAATCTGATCAGAATTGAACTAGATTCTGTCCTGTGCACAACCATGATAACTTTGCAAAAAGGAGATTAAAAGATATCACTAACATATAAAAGGAGACTTTTCAGATTTCTTAAGAAAGATATAGTAAAGAGTTGGAACAGTAGCAAAAAGTGAAATTTTGAACCTTGTCTTGTACAGCTTCCTGACAAAAGAACTGACGTCTCATTAAATACTTGAAAAATGCCTCAGAAAGTTAGTGTTCTCTAGGACATGAATGTGTACCAAGCCGTGACATGACATTTGCTGATACTGCCTCTTCCTCTTTGGTTGTGTTGGGTGAAGGTGGGCATGAAGGTGTATACTGAAACAGAGCTGCAGTGGTGGCAGCAGTGTTATTGCCATTAAAGCACTGCCATTTTCAGTGAAAACATCCTGGCAGCTAGCATGCCTCTTGAAATTTCCACAAAGAACAACTTACTGAATACTCAGAAGATATCCATACTGTAGGATGTACCTAATGTATGTCCAGAGGTATGGGTCTGTCTATGGTCAAATATATGGATAGGGAAATGAAGATTAAATAAAAGTGAGCTTCTGACATAGTTAAAAAAGCAGGGGTCCTGAGTCCTGTGCCCTGGCTGTATTTTCTGTGGAGTACTCTTTGTACAGCTTTACACACAAAATAATAAAAAGGGTATCATGATAAAACAGGGCTCACTTGATCACATATTTTACTAAATAATTTCCTTAACAATTTCTGTTTAGAATTGTCACTATTATGGATCATCACAGAAATATGGTTCTTCTCCATCAATGCTTGTGCTGAACTTTCTTATTCTTCTCCTTTTTTCATAAGCTTTTAATTTCTCAAGTGACAGCATCTGCTTTGACAGTTTGAAATGAGCGCCCTGTCAAAATCATCATCATCTAAAATGCTTAAAGAGGTTATTAGATTTTAATTTCCAATGCTGACACTTTTCTCTAAAGTTGTTTTGGTTTATTGGTGGCTTTGGGTGGGTTTTTGTTTTGTTTCATGGTTTTTTAGCTTGGTTTTTGGTTTGGTTTTGGGGTTTTTTTTGTTTATTATTTTAGAAGGAGAGGCACAGATGTTGGGTCTGACTGTTCACCCTTTATTTCCCCGATTTATTAGAACCTGCTGTGATTTCCAAGTTTTTCAGTTTTTTTTGTTGTGGGTTTTTTGGTTTTTTTTGTTGTGTGTTGTTTTTTGTTTGGTTTGTTGTTTTTTTTTTTTGGTGCGCTGAATCTTTTTTTTTTTTTTTTTTCCCCTTCTATTGATTTAGTGCACAGGAGTGAATCTGACTTCCGAAATTATTTATCTTTCTGCTATTCCACTTGACTCTATAACTTCATCATGTCCTTTCGAGTGTTTTATTTACATTGGAGCTATTTATACAGTAGGAAACTTTTTTTTGCTTTCATTCGTACCCGTCAGTTCAGTTTTCATTGAGCTTACAGGAATAGTTTTTCCCTTTGCCCTAAGGATGAAGAGTTACTATTTCCGCCAGTATTTCTGGTGTAGATTCTTCCCCTAGGAATTTGTCTCTAGGAATGTCTCTAGGAATGAGCTTACAGTGTGACTGCCAACATTAAATAGCCAGCTCAGGAGTGCTCAAAAGTGAGGACCCTTGCCTGCTGCTTCTCTCTCTCTCTCTCTCTTTGTCTCTCTTTTTCTCTCTTTCTCTCTCTCTCTGTCTCTCTCTGTTTCTCTCTCTCTCTCTTCAAAGGAAGAGGTAATAAAAGCTCTGCCTGTTTGACTACCTGCAGAAAGATAAAATATCTGAGTGATCTGAGGTGCAAAAACGACTGAGTAATGAGCTAAGCGTGGAAGTGACTTCAGATGGTGTAGGTTGCCATGTCCTAGTAAGACCACGAGCATCTTTTCTCTTTGAGGACACTTGATAGAAGCATCAAATGCTGTCTGTAGAACTTGTCCAACTTACAGAGAGCTCAAAAATTTAGTAATTAGACCTTAATAGTCCATGTGACATGTACTAGACATTACATACAGATTTTACAAGACTTATCTGGATTATCAAATGGAATTTAGTGTGGTACTAAGACAAAAATAAATAGCTTTTGCTAGCATACAGAATCCATTACAGACCCTGTGAGAAACTGGTCTGAAAACAGACTCATCTGTCCATTGTCTCAAAGATTGGTCTGAGAAGCTGAGATGGAATTCCACCTATCTTTTGTCTCAGAGATGGGTGGGAGGAGTTATGACTCAAATATCTACTGCTTGGGAGAAGGGCGTGAGGAGCTGAACTGGGATTCCACTTTCCATTGCCTGAGGGATGAGCGGGAGAGAGCTAAGACTTTTCCCTCTGTGGGAGCGGCTGCAGGAGAGCAGGGCCGAGCACCGAGTGCAACAAGGTTGCTGGAGCAGGACGTGTTGGAACTTTTTGGCAGAAAGCCCTGGTGAGGCAATAACCACAGATCCTGTGACTTGCTGATAAGGAAGTGAAATATGCTGAGGATGGAGCAACACCAATGGAACTTGCTAGCGGGAGTGCGATTCGGGTGGAAACTACTAGAACTGTGTGTTAGCAATGCCTTCCTTATATGGGTAAAGTGGATACTAAGGTGAACAACCAATCAGTGAAGGATGTTTAGTTGTAAGGTTGTGAAACACCAATGAAGTTAATCCATATACTTGCCTTAAGGAGTATATAAGCTTATATGTGTAACCAATAAAGTGACACGTTGCTTGCATCAGACTGAGTCCCATCTCTCAATCGCAGCATCCCTCCATTACCTTGAGGATTGGTGTGAGGAATTGCTACCCATTATCCCAAGAACTGCTGCAGACACATGCAGTTGAAAAGCTGGCTGCAAGACAAGGGAAACTGGTCCATGAGGAACATGTAGTACATGACATGAAAAACAGAAATATTCCCCCCAACTCATTATAAAAGGGGGAAAAGGTAATCATCAAGAGGCACATTGCTAAGGGAGCCATTGCCATAAGGATGACTCCAGAAGGACACCTCCATGAGGACACTCTCCACCGATGACTACTGTGGACCCTGAGGGACACCCTCCATGAGACATTGCTATGAGGGCAACTGCACAAGACACACTCCATGGGGTACCTTTAAGAAGACGACTCCAGAAGGACGCCTCCACGACGGCATTCACCTCCGACAACTATTACGGACTCCTGGGGGACATTCTGCTGACTATAAACCCTCAAAGACTCCCACCACCGATGACAACGGATCCCCAGGAAACCACTGAATCCACAGTGGTGACTCTGTCTCTTTCTCTCTCTCTCCCTGTGCGCCCCGAATCCTTACTTCATTTTGCATCTTTTTTCCAATCTTATTTCTACCCCCTTTATTGCAATAATTTCCTTTTTTTCATAATAATTATCCTTTTGTAATAAATTTACTAATCTATTACTGTACTTGTCCTCTTTTGCGTCTTAATTTCACTCTAGGGATCATGAACTGAAACAGGTTCCGATGCTGGGATTTTCTCCAGTCTGACTCTGACATTAAATTGGCGAAACGGACATGGTCCCTTGCAGTGAAAAGTACCATAATGTTAAGTGAAGTGTGAGGTTTTACGTGTGTACCTCCCAGGGACCTAAGGGGTACATTTGTTGATGACTGCCCCA
The DNA here is from genome assembly GCA_009867235.2 of Psittacus erithacus. NCBI lineage: Eukaryota > Metazoa > Chordata > Aves > Psittaciformes > Psittacidae > Psittacus > Psittacus erithacus. Next base: position 11,244 of record WYDI02021108.1, on the reverse strand, counting down.
TTTAGAAATGAATAGCACTGAAGCTGCCTCTCAGGGCAGAGATGTGTTTTGTGGTCTTTAGAGAAACATCAGGCTTGCCACTGTCTGCCAGGGGTAGGACAGACCGAGAGAAATTGGCATAATTTGGAAAGTGTAACAGACCAAGTAAGCGCCCTGCAAAAGAGCGCAAAACTCCGGCCAGGAAAGGGTAACTCGATTGTCAGTACTGTGCTGGGCACCAGCTTGGCTGCTGCAGGAGAGGCTGGAGAACAACAAACAGCTGAATCTCTGTTCATATAAACTTTAGCAGCCCCGTTCTGAGCCCTGCAGCACCAGGTAGTTAAAAGAGCGGTTAGACAAAGAGAAGAATCAGGCTAACTACTTGCAATTAGCCCTGAAAGAACAAATCCTGGCAGAGAAAAGTGCCTCCCCACACCTGAGCAAACAATTGAATACCCCCATAGGGACCTGGAAGAAGTGAGACCAAGGTTAGAAAAATTAAATGTTCCTACCACTTCTCTCTGACCCTTGAGAAAAACTGAATGTACTTATAAAGAGGGGGAGGACAAATTCCCACAAATTACCACCAAAGAGGTATGGTGGTATCTCCTGTATGAAGATAGGCTGAGAAAGTTGGGGCTGTTCAGCCTGGAGAAGAGAAGCTGTGTGGAGACCTCAGAGCAGCCTTCCAGTATCTGAAGGGGGCTTATAAGAATGCTGGGGAGGGACTCTTCATTACGGACTGTAGTGATGGGACAAGGAGTAACGGGTTTAAACTTAATCAGGGGAAGTTTAGATTGTATATAAGGAAGAAGTTCTTTACTGTAAGGGTGGTGAGGCAGTGGAATGGTTTACCCAGGGAAGTTGTGAATGCTCCATCCCTGATGGTGTTCAAGGCCAGGTTGGACAGAGCCTTAGTTGTCATGGTTTAGTATGAGGTGTCCCTGCCCATGGCAGGAGGGTTGGAACTGGATGATCTTAAGGTCCTTTCCAACCCTAACTATTCTATGATTCTATGATTTTATGAGTCGATATTTAGACAATATCACTGTTTGGGGGAGATCAAATTTTACTAAGTGAGAAAGAAGATGAGGGATATTGGTGGCCAGAAGTATTTTTAACCATTGGTAACCACCACGCACCTTGGTCCTGAACTCTAAGAGCAACTTATTGGGGTGGAATGTTTAACCCTTTGGAAAGGGAAGATCCCCTCTCCATCACAGGGACAGTCGACCAGTTGGTAGAAGATGTAGAGAAAGTGGTGTCTACAAATGATTTATGATCAGGAAATTACTTAGACTTAAACAGGACTCCCCGATGATGATACTGGTTGATCCCGAACCTATGACTCCCCTCATTTGGAGTCTTCCCAACTCCCTGAAAGCCGTGGGCATACAATCGCAGGGAAGGAAATAAGCAACGCCTCAAAGTAAAAGGGCTGTTGATGTCCTGGGAGGACTGCTATCACCTGATCAAAAAGCAGATAAGAAAGTATGGACCTGTGGGGAAGTTGCCCAGGAGTTGATTAATTATGGGAGAAAGTATGGTCCCATCAATATTTCTAGTAAAATTGATAGTAAGGGACTGAAGCTAACAGAGGCAAAAACCCCTCCTCGCCCGACTAATGGGCCAGACACTCCCTACTTGCCTAGGAGGTAGAAGTATTCATAATAAAAAGCAAGGGTTGTGGACATTGTGGGAACAAAAAGGTGTTCCAAAAGATTTAATGCATGGATTACCCACTGATAAATTGGAAAAGCTGGTGTTAGAGTGGCCCAAAACAAACCCTATGGGCCCTAAAGAAAAGGAAAAATGTGGAAGGCCTCAGTGCTCCCACAACTAACTAGCTCCACCCCTTGGTTGTAAGCAGAGGGGTGGAGGGTTGATATATATTTGACAGCTCCCTGAAAATAATTAAGATGAATTACTTATTTTGTGGGACTTATCTGATGCCACATTTTTCACTTGCTTTGTATACTTTGTAGGACCTCATAGAGAACTCAACTCATAATGCTATTGCTATTTGTCCCACAGGATTTCACAGGATTTTACAATTTTGTTAGATGGTTTCTCCCTTGTTTGGGGGTGAGTGAATTAGAAAAGATGATTGTAAATATATCTGCAGTAATTAAAAACATTGAAAGTGAAACTGTAGATGCTATACAGGCATTACTGCATATATTGAGGGATCCAGCCTATCCCAGGTGACACTGCAAAACTGTCTGGCCCTTGACTTGCTATTAGCTTCCCAAAGAGGTGTCTATACAACCATAAATGCAAGCTGCTGCACATACTTGGATCAAAGCAGCAAAATGTCTACAGATTGGCCTGAAATTTGGGAACAAACAAATCTTGCACCAAGTCACTAGAAATGATGCCTCATGGTTTTTGAAGAGTTATGGTACAAACTTGCCTCATGGGTTTTGAAGAGTTTTGGTACAAACTTACCTCAGGGTACCGAATTGGACATGGTTAAAGAATTTGTAATCATTATAATAATTATTATTTGCGTTTGTACCCTAGTGGGCATGATTCAATGTTACTGTTCACAATGATATTTCAGAATTAAATATGGAAAAATATTAGATGGGCTTATAGGACATATGTGTATCTTGTAAGCCTCAAAGTGGGTAATTGAAGGTTAAATTCTAAGTTGTAAATTAAAACCACTCTGTTAACTGTAAGCCGTAAATTGGGACCAGTCTGTTGAGAGCAAGATGAGGCTGGTTCTTCAAGGTAATGAACTGAATCAGAACAAACTGACCTATGCCATGGACATGGTTAGTAAGTAATTCACACAAGTCTTTGTACATGAGCAAGCACAGAGCTTAATTAGTGGACACAGTGAGGAAGACAATCTATGACTACCAGACCCCTGTACCACCACCCAGCAAGGAAGTGCATGCGTGATTAAAATGTGCATATTATAACTCCAAGAAATATAGTGAATATTTGAAAACAAGTTGGTGGCCACAGGTGGCTCATTCACTTGTGAGGCTTTGATAAAACATTTTAACAAATTATAAAGCATTACAGACCGGGTACCTGGAACCCTAACAAATTGGCCAGCTTGAAACACCAATTTGGTGCTCGAGAGCCCATTTATAACTTAAATTGCATGATTCGATTATGAATAAAACAGCCTGTTCCCTTGATCTGTTAGCAGATCAGGCCAGGAAAATGTGGACAGCAATATTTCAACATCACATGGTTCTCAACTAGCTGCTAGCCATGGAAGGGGGATTTGTGGCAAATTAAATTATTCTAATTGTTGATCGAAAATTAACGATGGTTAAACAATAAAATGAATCACATCCAGAATCCGAAAATTGGCTCATGTTCCTGTCCAAACCTGGCAAGGATGGGAGTTTGACCCTTTTTCCTGGCTTCCTGGAAAGCCTATGGTTTGAACACATTTTATTCTGTTTGTTACTTGGCTTTTTCAATGTTTTTTATTTTTACCTTGTCTTATTCCTTGTCTCATTCAATTAATTTGTAGTGTTGTATTAAACATGCAATTTGTAACTACTGCCTCTCCTGACGGAAGTAAGCAAATCAGATTAGTATGTCCACAGAAACCATTCATTGTAGAAATAGTTTAAACCACAGCTCTGTTAATCTTTTGCGCTATCTCTTTTCTAAAACCACCTGGATCCAGAACAATCAGGAGACCCAAGGAGAGATTTTTGTCAAATGAGATACAGCAATGACTTTTGAACGATCTTTCCTAATTGATAGTTCAAACTTCCTTTGCCATCTTTATTCATAAAATGCCTTTATTGCCAAACTTGAACAAGACTTTCCTGTTCTGTGGATGTTCCTGAAGAACGTAGCTACCAAGTAATGTAAAGACATGTGGTCTGCATGTCATCATCTTGCTAGCAGACATGGAATAGTATTCCTTTTCAAGCCTAGTGTAGCCAAACACCTGGTTTGGTTGCAGTTTCATTTCTCCTGTTATTTCTCAGAGGCTCTTTCTAGCATGTAAGCTTTCCAGCATATGCTGATTTGTTGCCATGGCAATAAGTATCCATCCACTTGACTGTTCTGTTGTCATTTTGACTTCCTTTTTCTTATGCCTTGCCCACTGCAGTCGTATTCATTCCCCCTAACAACACAGAACTAATCTATTCAGCATCTGACATTGTCTCCCAGTACCTATAAGCTCAGCTCTTGCTTTCTTATTTGTGTCACGGGATCCAGCTTGGGGTGTTGGTCAGAAAGAGGAGTCAGTAAGCCCTGCCAACAGCGTTTTGGTTTGAATTAGCAGTTCTCTGATAATTTGTTCAGATCTTATTAGATATAGGTGTATATTGGACATTTAGTCTCCAAATATATATTGTGAAATATTGTTTCTTTTTCACCTTTCACAGATTGTGGGTTCAGGCCTTGATTCTACTACTGGAAGCTCCCTTGAACCTTTCCTGTGTCCTAATCCTTGGCCACAGGGTGGGCACAAGAGCACTCTGCTGTACTGGAGGGCTAAAATGCAAAGATAACGGAGACTGCAAAAGTAGCATAAGTAAGTAGCTTGCTACATATCATAGCACGGGGCGTTCCTACATCCTAAAACAAGATTTTTATGTAGATCTAATTATAGATATGAAAATACTTCTTTGGCAAAGCAAAAATATTCAAGATTCCTGTGAAAGGATGATGGAACTAATTCAGCAAAATTGCCAGATCTTTTTCAGTTATGAATGTAAACCTGCGCAACTCATGCCAAAGAACTTTAACACAATGTATTAATGATCCTGGAAACTAACTGCATTCTTTTAATTAACTTACCAGATGCAGTTTGTAAGGGGAAAGTAACACAGCTAGAATGAGGCTGACAGAAGCATGGCTATCACCTATTTTATAACATTACTGTGGTTTTCGAAATCTTCTTAGCCAGGTTTATTTTAAAGTTATGTTGCAAAAGTTTTAGGAAAAAGTTAATACATACATATAAATGATACATTGCATGTAAGTAATCATCAAATACAGCTGTTAAAAATGTTACTTGCTCTTTTGTTTGCCTTCCAAAGAAGCAGTTTAGCCACTTTGCATTCCTCTGGCTGTGGCATGAACCATATATATGACGTGTTCTTCCTGCTGCTTAAGGAATCAATTTCATATTATTACAATAGTTGAAAATATCTTCTCAAAGTATTTGATGGTTCTTGACTTAGTGGCTAAATTGTCTGTGCTACAACATTTTATTAAGCAGTGTACACAAAATAGGAAAGAAGGACTGTGTTCTGGTGTTGGGGAGCAAAATTAATGAATCTCTTAGTCTCAATTTGACTGCTAAGTTTGGAACAAAGGAGAAGTAGCAGCATTGAATTTCTCTGGCAGAATTTGATCCATTGTGTTTTCTGGGGGCATGTTAACTATGGGGTGGCTGTATAATTGAGGGTGATAAGCTTTCTTTTTTTCTAGGTAGAACTGTTTCATTTTGAATAAATAGAGAGAGAGCAAGTAAAAATATTTGTTGTTTGAGTAAGGATGTGTATTCATGTGTGTTTTCAAGATGGTCAGGGAAGGTTTTTGTGATTCAGTTTCTTATTTTACTTTATTATTTTTCATTTACTAACAGCAGAACATGGCCAGGGGGTAGAAGAGATTACAAGATCCATTGCTTAGTATGGTGGCACCTGATGCTTTAATAAGAGGGAGAATCATATCTCTTAAGAAAATGGGAAAAGTCAGGATGAGTCTTCCCACATCCTGATGTGCTTTAAGCACTGAATTGATGGCTAAAGACAGCTAATGCTTTTTCCTCCAGTAGCAGTCCTGTGTTTCTACTCCAGGGAACTGATGTTCCCAAATCCACATTTAGGGATGCAGATTTTATTTCTGGCAAAAATATCTGAACACTACTTTTAAATCCCTGTTTTAGATGGAGAAATAAAACACTGAGAAATGTTAACAGGATCTTGTCTGGAAGAGAAATCACAACAGTATCTTTCCTGCCTCTTCAAATATGTGCTGAATTGTAATGATTCTAATCAGGTTTACTCTCAGTTGCTGTGTGTCTGAACAGGACTTTCTCCAGATATTCCTCAGCTTTGGCTCAGATGACAGGGTTAATTTAATCTTAACCCTGTTTGCAAAGGGCAAGCATTTTTCTTGGAATTTTCAACCCTCCTAGACAGACAGAAAACTGTCTTAAAATTAACCTCAGAATCAGCACAATACTATTCTACAATTGTCATTTAGTGGCTTTCATATCTGAAATATTTTGTTAATTTTTGCATACCGTTGTATTTGTAGCTGTAAAAAATAGATGCCCATCTGGCACTTGCAATGAGATAAATGACAAAATTATTCTGGAATAATAATTAAAAAACCTCCTCAAAATAACATATGAACACACTTGAACTTGCAGTTAGTTGTACTGGTTGGGTCTGAAGTATTAAGTTTAGGGAAGTTTAATCTTTATATCACCAGACACCTTTACTTCACTGTGATTTCATAGATAAATACTTGTGAGACTTTGAGGATTCCTGTATTTTAATGTTGGTGACAATGTATGTATAAGGATGAATTACAGTCTGTATGACATCCAGCCTTCAGTCTCCACTTGAATGCAAAAAACATTCTTTACCTGCTCCTAGCAGGAGCTGCAGTTGCCTTCAGAGAAGACTAATTCTTGATCTTTTTTCATGGGTATTAGCAGACTCTTTGGTATTCCATGTTCCAGTGATCTTGGGAAATAAAATATTCAGGTGAGATTTTAGGAAAATCTGACTATGTCTTAAAAAAATTGAATATCCCTTAAACAGGGTGCAGCTACTGCAGTGTATCTCCATAGCAGTTTTGTCTTTTTTTTTTTTTTTAATTACTGCAGGTATTTATTTTGGTTGTTTCCCTGTGTATTTATTTATTTAGATATGGCTTCATTTCCACTGCTTCAGGCCATCTTGACATGCTCTAGATCATTAACCCTGTGCTCCAGGGAACTTACCCTTATGGCTGCATCTTTGATATTAGATTAGATCCCTTCCGGGCAGAATTTAATTGGATTTCTAGGGGGAGAGCTGGTTCCTTCAGTGTCTCTTTGCTACATCAGGCCATGATTGTTTCAGCAGTTGATGTAGAAGCCAAATTTCTGCTGTTACATGATAGCAAAGGGAGAGCAGGCTGCGAATCAGAGGGCAAAGGCTGTGCTTTGAAGCATAAGCTGGTATGTTTCTTCATTCAGGGATATATTTGCGCTAAGTGTACTGGCATTTTTATAAGTATTCATACAATTAAAAGCAGCATGAGATGGATGAATACAGTATTTTAGGGTCTACTTGATTGTAGTTTACAAGGAAACCTGGAATTCTATCCTTGGTAAGTTATGGAGGCAAACATCGTAGCAATAAGGTGAGAAGGCGATATATCTTACCTTAAGCTTGAGTATGTAATTAGGGTTGTGAGTGCTGGCAGGTTTAACCTCCATGACAACTTAAAGAAGAAAAAGAGGATGTTGATGGTTTTTTTTTTCATATTAGTCATGGCTGTAGAACATTAAACATCCCCTCTGAAGTCAATAGAACTGTTTATAGATATTTGCTTGTTCAATCACTTCACTGTCAATGAGCTCTTCCAGAATCACCAAAATCTTCATTGTTAAAATATCTGGAGGTGGTGATGAGAGCCCTGGTTCTGGGTATCCAGACATAACTTTCAAAGCTAAGAATCTGTACCCTTAGTTTGAAAATCATAGTAACCAACCCCAAATTCTCCCTTTTTGATAAGGGTTTCAGGATAAAGCAAGACAAAGGAAAACTTGAGAGGCAGAAAAATCTTTCTGATAACTGCTGTTTATTTCTAGGTGTTCCAAAATGTTGAAGACTTCCCCCTAGAAATACTCAGTTTGTTTTTTAAAACCATTAGCCAATGTAAATGAAACTGCTCTGACAGTAGTGGTGGACACATACAGGCAGATGGAGGGGAAAGCTGAGTGTCCATCCTTTGGCCTCTGTTATTCATTAAGGTGGACACTTGCTGTGTTTGTCATGGCAGTGTGGGAACTATTTCTTAATCCCCATAACCCCATAAATCTGTCTCAGACAGAAAGGAGGGGATGCAGCTATATAAAATGTATCTATATGAACATTTCACAGGTAAGAATGATGACTGGAAATTTGCTTTGAAATTAAGATTAAAAGACCAGTGGTCAGACTAGTAATATGACGCTAAACAAACATGTGGTCTTTGCTAGCCTCGAAATTAGGTGAACTGGATTCTGTGATGTCAATCCCTCTGCAGTGCCTGTTGTTTAAGTGATGTCCTTATAGGCACAAATATATGAAACATGTTTTTTTCAGGTGGAATTAACTTGGATGGTTAATATGCATGTTCTGAGGTTATCTGTGCCTTCAAATAACTGACAGGATTTCATCCTTTCCCTCATGTTTAGATGGATTAGACTTCCTTTCACCTGCTAAATCTGGGATAGTTCTGCCATTCTCTAAAACCAGTTCTCAGAGGAAAAATGTACATCCAAGTAAAATGTGAAGTTGAAAGTCAGAGTTGAGATAGAGCTCACTGCATCACTTGGTCTCTATCTGAATGTTACTGGTGTGATTATCACAATGCACTGACTCAGTGGGGAGGGAAGATATGCAGGCAGCAGACAAGAAAAACATTTGTTGGGGGGAAAAAAGTGAAAAAATTCTCTGGAATTACTGTGGGTCTTTCTTACTAGAGTTTGTTAATGGTTTAGATGTAATACTACAAAGTTTTTTTGGTAGTTTGAGTTCAGGGGATGGAGACTGTGTGGAAGAGAGAATATGCGGGGATAAAAATGTGGCAGTAATCTTCAGATCCTCTGTTAGAATGGTCTGAGGCATGGGGAAGCACAGAAATAGAAAACTGTTTCTTGATTACCGCCTGCCCCATAACTTTTTGGAAAAGTGAGAGAAGAACCTTGATCGCACATTATTGAGCTTCTTTCTATGTTCTGTCACTGTAGTAAGTGACTGGTACACAAGGTAAAATGGTTCAGTCAGGGAAACTTCATTCTGACAAGAAAAATTCAAGATAATGAAAGAGGAAAGAGTTATCAGAGCAACGGGGGTGGGGGGGATTGCTCTTTGCAATCCTTGTTCTGTCTGGAGGACCCCTGTCCTGGGAGAATAGAATGGACAGGATGTCATTGGGCCAGAGAGAGAAGGACTTTAGAACTTGCTGCAAGGGTACTTGCTAGCACTGTGATTATTCCACAAGCAAGCAGGAGTGAAGAATGAAACTAGTATCTTATTTACAAAAGCCCTTCAGAGAAGTCTCTTGGACAGATTAAGTTCTTTGATTAGCAAAGGTCTGAATGTTTTCTGAAAAGCTTTCATATATTTTCCCCAAATAACTCTTATGTCAAGACTTAAACTATGTCCCACTTCCTTCCCCAATATAACATAACCACAGAAAGTTCATTGAGGCTATCACTTTCAGCTCTGCAACCCCAAATTTTCTGTAAGCTCCTAAATTATAGGTTTTAGGGTCTCTCATCCATGCCATATGTGAAAGCCCCATCATTTTACATGCTAATGCTCATTCCATTGCTACCTTTCTTTTTCCATCACTTACATAGCAGCAGCTATAGGATTTGCAGCAAGAAAAGGTGTCACATACTGAATCAACTAAGTGAGGTATTTAATATTTTATGAATTTAGGTCTTTAGTGTACCTTTTCTTGCTTTTTTATTTTTTATTTAGGAAAAGTGAAGTCGTTCATGTTGCCTGGTGTTTCACAGCAACATCTTCTGTTATATTCCCCTTTTTCTGTTTTTGAGGATGTAGGCATGGCACATCTGCAGTTAACATAAATTACAGCTTATGTACAGTTTGTATTTTGCTGGTTGACTTTAAAAATAATTATTAGCAATTAACCCATGATCACCAGGATTATTTTTTTTCCCTGCAGTGGAGTCTTCTGCTCCCTATGTTTATGTTTTCCCTGCAGTATAAGGTAAACTTGGAAGCATTTAAATCAAAAAAGAAATGTGCCACATTCAAAATTGGGCAGTATAAGTTTGTTTATCCTTTTCTATTCTCTTCCACTAGGACTTCTAACCAGGCTCTTATGATTTACCATCTGTATTACTGCAGCATACTTGCAAGCTGCTATCAAAGCTGTATAACCCTCTTCTAGTGTATATGAAAATGCACCAGCTTTGAACTTCCTGCCTAAAATGCCTTTTCCTAAATGAACCTCGTCTTTATGCCTCATCAGATTCTCATTTTATCCTGTTTGCATCTTGTGCTACTCAGTTTCTTTTTTGTAATTTTTATTGCATTGCACACATTCTTTCTTCTTTACTAATGATCATAACCCCTTTCTTTTTTTTTCTTCCTGCCAGTCAACTGTAGATGTCTGCCATATTACTCTGTTTAGAGGCTTTTTTGTGTGGAATCACAGTGCTGCTTATCATTCAAAATCCATACTGAGTCCCAGTTCTTATCGAAGGAAATTTTTCCACCTGTAGTGTTTGTTTCAACAAAGAATGAAACCGCAAAATATTTAACTTCCATGAATAATCATTTAATCTTGCTGTATTGGCAAGAACCTTCCCCTCTGGTCTTCTCAAATTGTCTTTTGTTAGCTAACACGTTGAATCGTAACTGTATTCTGCTGTGGTTCCGAGCATACTGCAGGTTTGAGCTTGTGTACATCTGAAATCAAATTGACACTAATGGTCGCAGCAGTTTGCAGGGGCATGTCTTTATGGGCTCTTTGTAATATGAATTATGCATTTTTGTCTGCATTATGCTCTTCAGCACTGCAAATAATAATAGAACTCATATTAGCAGAGAAGATTTATGTTTTAGAAAAACAAAGTTAAACTCCTGAGATAGTAATACTTCAGAATCTGAAATGCTTAAATCTAAAAAAGATATTTGTAATAATCTCTGATTCCAGGGGTTTTAGTATACTGTTGTCATGGCCTAAGCTCAGTCATAACTCATCTCGCTCGCTCACTCCCCCATCTTCTTTCCTCCCCTGCTCCTGGAGGGATGGGGAGGAGAATCGAAAGAATGTAACTCCCACAGGTTAAGAACAGTCCAGTAACTAAGGTATAACACAAACCACTGCTGCTACCACCAATAATAATAGTGATAAGGGAAATAAAAAGGGAAGAGAATACAACAGCTCACCACCGACTGATACCCAGCCCCACCCCAGCAGTGACATCCCCTTCCGGGTAACTCCCAATTTTACATCCTGGGCATGACATGCTGTGTTATGGAATACCTCTTTGGCTAGTTTGGGTCAGGTGTCCTGTCTCTGCTT
>WYDI02021105.1:0-27103 GCA_009867235.2 Psittacus erithacus | reverse complement strand
AAAAGAAAAGAAAAGAAAAGAAAAGAAAAGAAAAGAAAAGAAAAGAAAAGAAAAGAAAAGAAAAGAAAAGAAAAGAGGAAAGGAAAAAGGGAAGGGAAAAGGGAAAAGGGAAGGGGAGTAACGCAATCCATACTGGAGCTGTCTGTATGAAATAGAAAACTCTTGAGAACAACCTATAAAGAAACCTTGCTAAAAATATATTCCTAGCTAAAAATATTTCCTTCAGAAAAAAATCACTATGTTTGAGGGTCAGCTTAAACACAGAAAACAAAATGGCAAGATGGCATTCAGAAGAGAAAAGAGCCTCTATGTGGCTTAGGGACAGAGAAATCTTACCTTCCTCTTTTGGCTTATCTGAAGAAAGCACAGAAATTAAAAGAGGACAATACAGTGTCTACCATTAGACTGTTCTGTTCTCCTAGCCACTCACCACAGCATTTACAATATTCACATGAGCTACCTTATAATCACAGAATCAACTAGGTTGGAAAAGGCCTTTAAGATCATCAAGTCCAGCCGTTACCCCAGGACTGTCATGACCAACACTAAACCATGTCACTGAGGGCCTGATCTACACTGTATCTGTACACTTCCAGAGACGGTGACTCCACCACTTCCCTGGGCAGCCTGTTTCAGTATCTGATCACCCTCTCTGTGAAGAAGGTTTTCCTAATATCCCACCTAAACCTCCCCTGGCACAGGTTGAGACCACTGCCTCTTGCCCTATCGCTTGTTACTTGGGAGAAGAGACCGACCTCCACCTCACCACAACCTCCTTTCAGGAGTTGTAGAGTGCTCAGGTCCCTCCTGAGCCTTCTCTTCTCCAGACCAAACGACTCCAGTTCTCTCAGCTATTTCTCATCATACTTGTGCTCCAGACCCTTCACCAGCTTTGTTGCCCTTCCCTGGACCTGCTCCAGAACCTCAATGTCCTTCCTGTACAGAGGGGCCCAGAACTGAGCACAGTATTTGAGGTGTGGCCTCACCAGCCCTAAGTACAGAGGGATGGATCACTGCCCTGGCCCTGCTGGCTACCTTATTGCTGAAACAGGCCAGGGCACCACTGGCCTTCTTGGCTGCCTGGGCATAAGCTGGCTTATGTTCAGTGGCCATCAATCAGCACCCCCAGGTCCTTTTCCTCTGAGCAGTTTTCCAGCCACTCTTCTCCAAGCCTCTAGGGTTGCACGGGGTTGTTGTGGCCCAAGTGCAGGACCTGGCCTTGACTTTGCCTTGTTGAACCTCATACCACTGGCCACAGCCCATTGATCCAGCCTGTCCAGATCCCTCTGCAGAGTCTCACTATCCTTCAGTAGATCAACACTCCCAGCCAGCTTGGTACCATCTGCAAATTTACTGAGGGTGCAATCCCCTCATCCAGATAATCAATGAAGATGTTAAACAGTGCTGGCCCTAACATCAAGCCCTGAGGGACACCACTATTTACTGGTCACCAACTAGATGTAACACCATTTACCACCACTCTTTGGGCTCTGCCTCCAGCCAGCTTCAAATTGAGCAAGGAATACACCTATCCAGGCCATGAGCAGCCAGTTTCTTCAGAAGAACACTGTGAGAAACAGTGTCAAATGTTTTACTTAAGTCCAAATAGCCTTTCTCTCATCAACCAGGCTGGTCACCTCACTGTAGAAGGAGGTAAGGTTCATCAAGCAGGACCTGCCCTTCATGAACCCATGCTGACTAAATCTCAAAAAGTAGTAATGTGAATCTTCAGAAGCTGACAAATTAGAAAGAATCCACTGGTTCTATAGCCTTTCAGTGTAATATTTAAAATCCCAAATTCCTCATTCTAAATGTATATATACATATATCTATATACCTGTATACATATATATTTAAGAGATTCAGAGCAGCCTTGCGGAGAAGGACTTAGGGGTGTTGGTTGATGAGAAAATGAACATAAGCCAGCAGTGTGTGCTTGCAGCCCAGAAAGCCAACCGTATCCTGGGCTGCATTATAAGGAGAGTGACCAGCAGGTCGAAGGAGGTGATCCTGCCCCTCTACTCTGCTCTTGTGAGACCCCGCTTGGAGTATTGTGTACAGTTCTGGTGTCTTCAACATAAAAAGGACATAGAACTGTTGGAACAAGTCCAGAGGAGGGCCATGAGGATGATCAGGACACTGGAGCACCTTCCACATGAGGACAGGCTGAGAAAGTTGGGGCTGTTCAGCCTGGAGAAGAGAAAGCTGCATGGAGACTTCCATAGCAGCCTTCCAGTATCTGCAGAGGGCCAATAAGGAAGGATGCTGGGGATGGACAATTCATTAGGGACTGTAGTGACAGGACAAGGGGTAATGGGTTCAAACTTAAACAGGGGAAGTTTAGACTGGATATAAGGAGGAAGTTCTTTACTGTAAGGGTGGTGAGGCACTGAAATGGGTTGCCCAAAGAAGCTGTGAATGCTCCATCCCTGGCAGTGTTCAAGGCCAGGTTGGACAGAGCCTTGGGTGACACGGTTTAGTGTGAGGTGCTCCTGTCCATGGCAGGGGGGTTGGAACTAGATGATCTTAAGGTCCTTTACAACTCTAACTATTCTATGGTTCTATGATTCTATATTGAAATATGAAATACCCTTTCCCTTATACTCTTTCCTCCTATGTATGCTTACAGTCCGTATTTGAGCATGCTTTCAGTTTAGTGTTAACCAATTATTTTTCCTACTCAGGGCTCCCAAGACATAGTGTTTAACAAACTGTAGCCTGGTTTTGTCCCATCTAGAATGGTCTAGAACAACCTAATAATTTTCCATCCTCAGGCTTTACTGACAGAACAAGGAATATACCTTTCATCAAGACTCTTTCATCTTCATCAAAGTAAGGCAGGAATTAGCTTTATGAATAGCTCAGGCCTACCCAAGTACTTTTTAAAAAAGTAATTCTAGTAATAAATGCAAAACTGAAATAAATTAATGAATAAAAGGTTTTGTTCCTCTGAATTTATATCAAAATATATTTCATGTCGCATTTTAACAAGTTCAAAGATTTTTGTAAGTCTGGCGAGAATCAACAAGAAAAACTGTAATCATCGAGCATGGAATTTAATTATTACACTATAAGAGAAACAGGAAATATCTAAAATTGTATTAAAATACTTTGCATTCTATACAGAATATTCATTTAAACTTGACCAAAAAAGCAACAAAAATATCACTACTTTCTTCAAAACAATTTCCTAAAGACTATAATGTGACATATATTATGATGACATATGGTCAATTTTACTTAAGTAAGACAGGTTATGCTTTACATCAGTGCCTCAAGGAATGCAGACTACTAATATTGCTATTACCAAGCAATTTAAATCATAGTATAATTATACAGACAGATGATTGCAAAACCCTTCTAGTTTCTTTTCAGCATTTAAACTGGAGAGAAATATAACTCAAGACATTTTAGTTATAAAATGCATGAAATCTAACAGGTGAAGCTGACAAAATCTGCAAACTAAGCTTACTGCAGACAGCCTAGAAAAATCAAGCACAGTATTTTATTTATGGTACAAGGTAGCATTAGCATAACTTTCACAAAGTGACACAGATAATTTGGAAAACAAATTGTAAGCATAAGGACATCACTACAGCTTTGCAGCTTCTTATTTATTTACTACACGTGCAAATTTTATTTTCAGTTGGTGCAAGCCAATAGAACTGGCTTTCTTGGAACTTACTCACCTTATTAATTCTTTCATTTTCTTTCTGTGATGTTTCATTTACTATCTGGGTGTCTATTATATTTGTTCTTGTAAATATCTTCATTTTGAAAAACATTTTTTATTAAGTCTAGCAAAAACATTTTGTCTTTTCTTTGACTTGGTTATTTCTTAGGGAAGTTTGAGAATGACTGCTCTGGCTATCTCCCCAGATTTTGCTAGAGATCATTTTTTAATCTCTGCTGAATTTCAACTAATTTGAAAGAAAGAAACTGCAAACAGAGAAGATCCTTGACTTTTTACATTTCTGTGTTTGGTCTTTTGATATTTACCTTTAATTTTACTGGGGTTTTTTTTTTTCTAGTTCAATCTGAGCCCAGTTCCATTAATTTAAGTATATTTAATTATGAATAGTCAATAGTTATAAAAAAATTACTTACATTTGTGACTATATTCAAATATACTGATAAAACAGAAAAGATAAATCCCTGCATGGAGTTTATGGAATTATACTGAACACACAGGAATGTTAGGCTCCTTACCTAAGCTATACAAGGATTCCTGTCAGATCATTTTACTGAACAGGTCAGTAGTTACAGATTCCTGTCAGATCATTTTACTGAACAGGTCAGTAGTTACCCATTTCTAACATTCTGTACTCTTCACCAATATTAACTCAGCAAGCTTTATATCCTTATACACCCTCCACACGGCTTATGTCAAGTAATATATATTCTCAGCAGCATGTTATAAAATACAATATTGATAAACTACAGTGCAACTGGATATGGTCAATATGTTCTTGTTAAGACTAAGCAGTATGGGCCACTTTTCCACCACTTTGCCTAGGCCCATGAGTCACTACTTAAAATCTTAAGCAATGTACTTCAGCCAGAGGCCAAGTTCTCTCTGCAGCAAACTTCACAATACTGGTCCAGAGCATGGCACTTGCTGAGAGTGCTGGAGTTTGCTTTTTGCTGTGATGTCAGGGAAGGAGCAAGCAGTTGCAAGAAAATGGTATGCCCTTGGGTCTGTGCCAGCATGGAATCAGCAGTACTCCAACATTCTTTAATATTGATCTATCTGTAACCACGCCCAAATCATATATCTAAATCTGTAAGAACTAAAGATTTTTATGCTATTCTTCAGGGATAAGCACAGTACACCTGTGTGCGTAAATGCAAACATGAAAATGAACTTCAGATACAGCCTGTGAACTAATCACCTTAGGACTGTCACAACATGCAGAAAAGTTGATTCATGTTGTTGATCCAGAGATAAGTGACTGTCTAGAACTGCAGCAGAAATGAACCCCAGTGTTGTCGCCATGGAAATCACTGAATCACAATAGTACAATTTTCAGATTTACGGGAAAATATAATTTGCTGATTTCCTAATGCTACTTGTTTGACATTGCCTTGGAATGCCTGACAACTGAAGCAATATATAATTAACATAAATATGAGTAGAATTTGAACACAAAAGAAATGAACATCAGGAACCATCAACTTATTTTTAAAAAGCAGGTTTTTTTTGTTTTCTTAGTCTTAATTAAGATAACTTGGATTTATCGTATGTTACCAGCAGAATCAATACTATACCTAGAGAGTTTAGCTTCATTAGTATTTTCCAAAACAAAGTGTGCAAGGTTTTCCACACTGCCTATAGCTAAAGCCAGAAAAAAATTTCTCAACTACTGCTTCTTCTGTGCTGCACAGCTGCCTCAGAGTGTTCAGTCTGACAAGAAAGAAAGGCCATATCCAAGTTTTATCTAGTTCATAATGGTAAGGAGACTGAGGAATCTGACGATAACAGATGAAACACTAACAGACAGAATTAACACGTATAAGGCATAAAACCAGGGACATTCAGGGTAACAGGAAGTGCATGACAAACTGAGTGAAGACCAACTTGGAAAAACTGAATGAAAACAGGTAAGTTAGGAAAAGTTATCTGAAAAACTATAAAGAAAAACGCTCTCACAAACTCTTTGAGAAAGAGACTGCCTATGTATAGCCTGTTCTATGGATTCCTGTATCACGAGCACCCTTCTCCTGTATTTTAATACACTATTCTTTCCTTCAGATTGTAAACAAAGCAATCAGATGTTTTCCAGATCTCCTTGTTACCCCAGAAGCTGTCAGTTACTACCCATGACTCATGTAATTTTGGATTTATTTTGAAGGGTTATAACAACATATCAGTTTGTACTTTTTGACGTAACTCACAGTTCATGAGCTCAGGCTACATCCTTCCCTTCTGTTGCTGGCTGCTCTTCCACTCAGCTGTAAATTCAGGATGGTCACCAAGACTGGGTTATCAAGTGCAACTGGTTACTTCATTGTCATATGGTATTTATTAAGCCTGCAAGCCTAGAATTTTGACCTTGACATACATGTGAAAGGACTGCAACAAGATCAGAATTTAAAGTAGTTTCTGAAGAATCTAAATACTTGAGCCACCATGATAAAGATATAAAGTCTGAACAACAGAAACATAAGTAACAGCTGATTCATGGTCAAAACTTAAATGAATGAGAAAATTATAAGAAAATTAAACTGCCTTGATAGCTTTAAAATAAATTTGGAAATTAATTACTAGCCAAATTTCTTTTAAATTCAAGTGTGTTTTCTGTATATTTTAGTAAGTATTTAAAACCAAGACAGTCGTAGTGAATCTTTCAAGAGTATGTGAGTGATTTAGAAGCCTGATGACTAATTATACTTAGAAAATAACTGTCTTTAATTACTTGAGCATAAACCCCACAGTTTTAATATCATGAGCAAAAACAACTGAAATGTGCAAAAAAAAAAAAAGCAAAGAAAGCATCTGAAACTAAATTGAGAACAATTAGTATTAGACATACAGTTTTTACATGCTGTTTGTGACTAGGAATTTTTTAATGAAATTTGGCACTATATATTCTAGAATGCATAGCATTGTACAATGCAAAGGAAAGATCAGAAGAATCAACACATATAAATGTCTGGAGGGAAGGTACAAAGAGAGTAGAGGCAGGCCCATTTCAGGGGTGCTCAGTACCACGACAAGAGTTAATGGGCACAAACAGAAACACAAGAGGCTCCATCAGAAGAGGAAGCAACAATTCTGCACTTTGAGGGTGACTGAGCACTGACAAAAGCTGCCCAGAGAGGCTGTGGAATCTCCATCCTTGGAGACACACAAAAGCTACCTGGACACAGCCCTGGGCAATCAGCTCTAGGGGACGCTGCTTGAGCAGCAGGGTTGGACCAGAAGACCTTCAGAGGTTTCTTCCAACCTCAACCATTCTGTGATTCTGTGATTCAGCAAGGAAAGTATTTCTAATTAAGAAAGGCAATACCTAAATGTATTGTATACATCTGTGTGACTAAAGCAAGTATTTGACTAGAACTTGGTATTTACAAAAAAACCCACAGAATAACCTAAGGAGGTATGTTGGTTAATTACTTCACTCTGCCCAACTACCAGTACCCTAGAATACTACAAAAACATTGTTATAGATACCAACTCCAGAAGATTAAGACCAAATATGAATAACCACCAATATATCACAGAGATTAGTTCACGTTAATACTTAAGTATGATGGATTCATATTTCAAAAGTTTCTGGCAACAGGGTATTATCTGGCTGGGCTTTGAATTACCTTCTTATTATGATTATTATTATCTGCTGTTTATCCTTGGAGCTAAAGGATTTGTCTATTCTTTAAAATTACTTTTAAATCAGAACGCCATTAATCATCACAAAACAGTGGACTTCTGCTAAAAAAAAAGTCAAAAGGAATTCCTGACTGAATTTGAATTACTACAGGCAAAAAATCTGAAGTATTGACCAAATTCAAGGTTTGCTTTGCAGCGATTTTTTTTTAATTGTAATTTGTATTTGTAACAGTACAGGATTATAAAGCTGCACAGGTATATAACATGTATGCTATAATCTGTGAACTATCTCAGGACCCATCTTTTATTTTTTTTTGGGGGTGGGGCGGTTCTCCTAGCATTTATGATTATCTCTTGGATGTTTCTGAATTACTATTAAGATATTTGAATGTACTAGAAAATTCTTGGGTTTATGGAACCATTAAATATACAATAATAACAGCAACATTTATATTTCTATATTGGCTAAGTAACAGCTGGCTTAATATTCTGCAATGTTCACCATGCAACATTATTATGCTACCAAAGTACGGAAGAAAAACATTTAATGTATCCATAATATTCTCTGCTTTATACTGCATTTATTAAAATTTTGCATAGTATGATCTCTGAACAACTTTTACGGTATTACAACTAACTCTTCTATTTCATAATTATTTCAGGTAACTAAATAGCATGCATACATGTATACTCCATATGTAGTATGGAAACATCCCGGCTACCTTTAAATTTGAATGAGCAGTGGAGTTTGTGTCTCAAATAATCACGGTAATTGACTCTCCTGACACAACAATTCATGCCCAACTAAATAAATTCTCTTAAAAAAACACTGCAGTGGTGGATATTTTGCTGGCCTCTTTGTATTTCTTGATTTTTATCCAGATATCATCTAGATATAGCTCACTGGGCTAGTTAAGGGCACATTTGAAACACATTATCTGATTGCACTTTTAATCTGTGTTTCTGTGACTGAAACGAAGTAGGGATTGAATTGCAGTCTGAATCTCAAGAGGGGTGGTGCTGCCTAAACAATTGAAGAGTAACTACTATATACTGAATGATGAAACACAAAGTGCTACCCTACCTCTAAACATCAGGAGGAGTGTACATTCTTCCTGAGAATAAGAAGAAAAGCTCAACAGATACAGGGTCAGTCTGGGTGGTGACTATTCAGACCTCGTAACTCTTGGCCATACTACAACTAATACTGCGAACTGCCACGTTTAGAGCAGGCAGCAGGTATATAACCAGAAGCTTAACACTGTCAGCAAGCTCTCTGCCTACAGAAGATGCACTGAAATTTTTATGGCATAGGGGGCCAAAAGCATGACTCTCAGTATAGATACCAGAACATGGGAAAGAACTCGTTAGCAAAAAGAAGAGCTAAGCATTAACATACAAAACACACTAATTTTTTGGGGGGCAGGAGGGGTATTTGTTTGGTTGGGGTTTTGCTTGTTTTAATGTGAAGTGCATCAGTATTATGAAAGAGGTCTAAAGGAAGGTATTCCCTACAACAGCTGTAAGTTACAGATGTGGGGCTTGCTGGAAAACTTACATAATTGGAAATACAAACAAAAATAACATATCTAAATATATCTGAATATATATAAATGAATGTATTGATATATTAGTACATAAGGTGTAGCATACATGACACTAGGAGGAAAACAACTTGCAATTTTTACCTGCTTAAAATCAAAGGATACAAATGCTAGACATAGTTCTGTCACTCACACCATAACTGTTCTGTGCAAGTGGGGCACATTAAGCAAAAGCTAATTTTTCAATTACTAAGGAAACTTACTAGGATAAAAGAAATTTTCATAATTATTCTGATACCAGTCTACAAGTAAATTATTGCATTCATTTGCAAGATGGGCCAGTTAAAAAAGAAAAAAAAAAAAAAAAAACAAAAAGAAAAAAAACAAAAAAACAACGTATTTAAACTGCTGGCAAATAGCAAATATTTGATTGCAAAATTGTTGAGTCAATCCTGCAACAGAACTCCTGTTTTCTACAGTGACATATTTTCACTCATAGCTACAAGACATGATGAAATATGACAAATCAGAAAAATATAAGAAAATAACAAAATGAAAAATGACAATGTGGTGACATACACCAAGTACAGATATGTGAACTACACAGCCCAGAACTTTTTGCAGTTTTGAATTTCCATGTCACCTGGAAGCAGATTCTGTTCCTTTAACAGTTAAGCATGCTAGTGGGATTGGAAGGGTGCTTTATTCAAGATACCAGCACAAGTATTATATTTATATGTGAGGTACTGATGGCTACTGAAAGAAGAAACATTAAATTGATATTTAACACATTGATGTAAGCGCATGAATGTTGTGTGAGCAGGGTGTAAACATAACTCTGGAGCACTGAGAAGAACTAGACGTTTTCTCTATTCAATATGGATACTTGTACCTCTCATGTAGGGCTGATGGTCACCACCAGGAATTTTACTTCTCACTCCTTAAGCCTCCACATTAGAAAGGTTATTATTCTAATTAGATTCCAACTGGAGTAACATCTGGTTCTATCTCTAGCCAGATGTGCTACTTATTGAATAACACGATGATGCAGCATTAGGTTACACTAACTTATATTTAATTATATTTTATTTCAAATTACAGAATCATAGTGGTGAAAAATACAAAGCTGCATTATTCCAGTAAAATACACATGAAAAACTGTATTTACACTAAAAATTACACTATATACACAACTTCTCTAGAGACAAGTTAGATGCCTCTGACCAAGCAAGAGAGGTAAAGTGAAAATGAATGTAAGCCAGCCACTATATCTGAAAGATCTTTCATCAGTTAGTCTCCTAATTAGTGATATACAGTCAGATCAGTTACAGTTCTGCCTTTTGAGGAGCACTGTCTGGACTTTAAAATTGTATTTCTTATCTGCCTGTGAAAAAACAGGCAGACACATACAACTACAGAAATTGCATATGCACATACAAGTCATATGAAAGCATACGTGCTCTCCATGACTGAAATAGCATACACAAACAAAACCAGTTCTAAGGTGTTAGGATTCTGCTCTTTTGCCTCTCATTTAATTAACCCCAAATGATATAAATAAAAAGTTATCAACATCTCACATTTTATATCTCTTCTCAGAACTACCAGGTTGTAAATAAGCATAACCAATGTTTACTTAAGATATTGAATAAATATGTAATAAGTTCAAAACAATATTCTCTTTTTCTCATCTTATAGATCAAAGAATGACATATTTTGATCTAACAGTATCGAAGACTGCATCATCCCACATAAAAACATCACACAATCTCTTAGAACAGAGGGCACTGCACTATATTTCTTTAATTATTCAAATATCAAACATGTTTTCCAAGAAACTCAGTCAAAACCAGACCAAGAACACTGCACTTAAACAGTCATCATTTAATACGACGTGATGAGGAAGTGGCAGATACTGAAGAACAGCCTGACGATGCAACAGCTTGCCATTAAAATTGCATTTCCTCCCCAGTGATGCTCTGAGATCATGAGACTCAGTTGTGCTGTAAGAAGTTTCGAAAAGAGACTATTTTCTTTTATACATACAGAGATACATGATGTGTTTCAACTCGAAAATTAAGTCCGAGCAATAAGGCAACAGATGCTTCCTTTAGAAGAGGAGCAGAGCTTAAAGAGGATAGTTGGATTTCTGAGGGAGGGTAATGTGCTTTCATTTGTTGTCCCTTATTTGCTGTATTGGGAGCTATTATGGATAGGCCTCAGAACTTGACTCATATGTACCATATCATGGAAAATAAAATACCTGTTGAAGGAAAGTCTACAAATACTACAGTTGTTAACAACTTTTCCTGCAGGTGGCATATAAGGCCAAATTCAGTATCATCAACACATAGGTGCAAAACTATTGTAACGATCCAAATTTTGAAATTAGAAATGTGTGGATTATTTGTAATGAAATGGCAGTCGTTAAGACTAATTTTAACTTCTTTTTTCAACTACTGCTTTTTCAACCAAACTAACTTGCATGATCACTGCAATGACTGATACCCTGAACAAATATTTTAATGTATGTTACTTGCAAAAATCTGAAAAATCAAGATTTTCAATACAGGTGCTTGCCAAGGAAGTGCCTGAAAAGAACAAACTTCTAAGTCTATACCAAGCACTGTTTTTTACTGACTTCTTAAGACACACATTAGTTCATCTAAAAAGTACACTCCATGGTTTAATGCTGACAGGTTAGAAAGCACAAAATTTTGCAGCCCACTAGGTCATCAAGGCTAATTTAAAGAAGGATAAAGAAAAAATCTATTTTGTGAAATTGTGTTAACACTACTAATCTGATTCATTTAATACCTCTCTTACAATGTATCTGAAATCTTACTTCTAGTACTGAAATACTTTTGCAAAATTTAAAGCAAGATGCTTAGATTTTATTTAAAATCCTCTTTCAAAGAAAATTTAATTGTAGGAAGAAAAACAAAAGAAATATTTGAAGAGCTCAAATATTAAAATGAACTTTGAGCTCATGAAAAAATAAAAGTTTTTATCTGGTTGACACAATTTGATTTTACTCTTATGGTCTGCAAGTAAACAAAAACCCGTGCAATCTGGTGCAATCTCTTAAGGACATTAAAAGAGCAGAAATACATTACGTGTAAATTAAAATTATAAACAGTCCTTCCAATGTCCTACTTTCAAAAGTTGCATCCATACGTTACCAAATAATTAATGCTGACAGTTGAATAAATAATAAAAAGTTATTACAAAAATAATGCCATCTCAAAGGGAAATAAATGATTGAAAATTTCAAACTTTTGGGTAAGTGGTGTTTGAATAGAATTGATAAATCACAAAAATACTTTCTGCTGATACCACCTTACCACCTGCTTATCCCTTATTAAAATTCTAATGCTGTTACCTTTCAGTTTACTGGCATTTCCAAATCACCGATTAGTATAAAAAATCTAGCCTGCTCCTAAGAGGTCTAATAGGTCCTGAAATATTTGTTATTTTAGATTTGGCTAATACAGTATGTGTAATGACATACATTGCATGAGGTAAATTTCACTACAGCAGCACTTATTCCCTAATAAAATGCAGATGCTTGATCCACCTATATTAAATTCAACAATTTTTATAGTCAGAAAGCATCACTTTGCTGCAAAACTCTAACCAGAACGGTTACATTCTTGCTTGAAAAGGCCGTGAAAATGAACCTTAGAAAACAGACCTGGAGGGAAATCTTAGCAATTAATTTGCTCCATCATCGTGCCCTGACAATCATGAAGCAGAAAAGAAAGCTACGTACTATATCCTGGTAGGGCAGCACAAGCAGAAAAATTTCACAGTGCCAATTGCAATGAAATATTTTATATTTAAATAAATTTGATAAATATTCACATATTTTGCATTTGTTTTGTCTTTACAATTTGAAATATGTAGAATTTAGAGGCATTTTAAGATTTTAGTACTTGAAAAATTTAAATCCATCAAAACTACAGAAAATATCACAAGTTCAAAGTGCAGAAGAGAGAGGAGAAAAGGAGCAGTTTTGAAGTACTAAGAAACCACTGTCTATAAATAGTTTATTTTGGCAGGGACCTCAGCAAGACCAGCTTTTCAAGTGTAATGATCTAGGAAAAGCAGTGAGAATTACATAGATTTGACTTTTAAAATACATCATTTTAAATTAACAGAATTTATAAAAACTTTATGGGTGCACTGAGGCAAGTGTACCAAGAAGCTGCAGTAGTATCTCTCACAATGAGCTGGTATGTGATATATGTTGCATAGCTCTTATTTGATTATTATTCAAGAGAACAGTCCAACTGAATTCTGAGAAATTGGATTACATATATACTATATTATGTACACAGGTACATATAAATCAGTGTGATTTACACTTCCAAGTAATGGGTCCTAATAAAATCAGCAGTAGGTTTTAATTTGATGTGGTAAAAAAACACAGTGAAATAAAACCAAATGCATACAGGAAAAAAATCTCATTCCACCAATTATGGCATTACTAGCTGGAGATGCAACATTCTTTTGTATTCATGCCCTGTTTACCTTTTAAATGAGAAACACAACTGTAATAGTGTCTATATGTATGTGTGCTCATATACGTACTGTCATGTCTCAGTGTGTGCATACATATATACATATGCATGCGTTCATCCTTACTGAGATCACCAGAAAGTAATACGGAAATAAGAATTATCCTTCTAGTGAGAACACTATTTAAAAGGAATACTTAACTTGTTTATTAAATACCTTAGCATTAGCATGACTAAAAATATTGCCTGAGAAGATGTACAGTGTCAGAAATATTGAAGCAGCTTATACGAAACAGCTACAATCCAAAACAAAACCACAGTTTCCATGTCGCTATATGATTGTGGGTCTGAAGCTGTCTCATGAAGATGATAGGCAGGCATGTACATGGGGGTGAAGGGGTAGTGTGGAGGGGAGGTAAGTAAAGCAAGCAGGTTTTTTCTTTAAGTTTCTGAATAACTAACTTTCAAAATTTTTAATTTCATAATCAAGAAATCAAAACAAATACAGGAGCTTGTGGGGTTGAATTATTCCTGGGTTTGTTTGTTGTGTTAGCAGTATTGTAACTCAACTACCTCAATATTCTCTGGCATGATTGTTATTTCCTACTCACAAAACAAGTCTCAGCACAGAGAAGTTAGTTTTAGATCTACATGGACACACATACATGCATATTTACAGTGTAAAATTTATGTTTATACTAGTGTTTAACCTAGACAAATGTTAAAAAATGCAAAATTCTCAACCTTACCATCCACAAAACCCCATTGCTGTAACAGCTTTTTTATGCTTGTTTACTCTGTGAACTTCCAAGTTGTTTCTTATTATGATCTTTCCTCTTTCACAAAAACTCAGCTAAAAAATAAATTCACTCTTAAAATCTGTTATGAAAATATCAGTCATATTAACTGCCTTTTCCCGTCTCTCACAGATTTTTGGTGGCGTAAAGCCCTTACTGGAACACAGGTGACATAACATTAGAGTTGTCATACACTTTAATTAAACTGAAATCTTCATTTGAAGCTTTATAGAACACACTGTCAATAGTAGCAATTTCTGACAGATACCTCCACCAACCATTCAATCCAGGATCTCTTTGGCCAGAAAACAGAAATCTCTATTTATACAAGTTTCCCTCTTAGGTAGATCTGTTTAGAAGGAAAAGAAACTGTAAGAAAGCAAGCTCTACAAAAGAAGAGACAGAAGAACCTTCGTCATTGATAGAAATATTTAGCTCTGAGTTTCAACCAGCAGTTATGAGCCACCTGTTCAAATACTTATAAATCTGCAGATCTGCAATAAAAATATGACACAACAGCAATCTGATAAAGATACAGAATTGCACTGTCAAAGAGAAATTCTGTCTAGGATTACTGTCATCTTTGGAAGGCCATCACCACACTTGTAAGTTATTTTTTAAGAATTTAAAATAATAAGGTGGAGCTCCAGAGATTACAAGGAAATTATACTCTTTCTGCCTGTTTTTCAGTTACTTTTTCAGTTGCTTATTTTTTTAGTTACTTACGATGCTGGTTGTGCTTCTCATTCTGTTTTGCTTTGCTTTTCACAGCAGAGGGAAATGAATCTGTAAGTTCTTCTGTCTCCAGAAGGACATAAAGCAACAACAATCCTAGGAAAATTATGTCAGAGCAATTTCATTCCCAGGTTTTTCTCTTAGCTTTCAAAAAACAAGACACTAACATCAGAGATACGTATTACATGGGCACTAATCAATAGTAGTATCAATATTAATTAATGTTCATACACCATTAAAAAGTTTTATAGATACAGTGGAAAAATACAGAATTTAGGAAAAATTCAGCTACCCTTTCCTTTCCAGAAAAGAGTGCAGCCTCACAGTTCCTCTTGCAGAACATGTAGAATCACATCTTCTCAGACATGAAAACCAAGTAGAGCCTGTTTTTCTTCGGTCGATTACTAGAGAAATAAATCTACTAAAATAAAATCTGGCTATCAGGAAGATCAGGTAAAATACTCAATGCAGAATCTGATGGAACTAAAACTACTTTTCTTAAAAGAATGTGCAAACTCTTTAATGTTGCAACAAGAAGAAAAAGGCTATTTTTTTTCAGAAATAAAAAGCTTGCATTTTTTTATTTTTACAAAAGCTTTTTTTTCTTTTTTTCCCCTCATTCTTCTTATCTATCTCTCAAATTAATTTCAGAAGTCTAAAGTACTATGCATTTTTTCAACCTAGCTTTGTCTGGTGCAGTAAGGAAGAGAAAAACTGAGAGGTACTCAGGGCTACTACACAAGCACTTATGCTGCAAGGGGACTATTACAGGTTTATCACTCAAATATAATGATAAAAATGCAACTGTGAAGAGAAAGACTTTAATTAAAGTTTTGGTGGAAAAAGGTCACCAGAAAATGAATGCAGGTAATGAAACCCAGGTACTGCATGATGTGTACATACCAATTAATAAAAATTAATACATATAGGAGGACATAAAACACATACAACTGTATATTTAATTATAAGACTTTTTTTAGAAAAAAATCGCATTTATGTTAGTTTTGCAACTATTCCTATCTAATGATAGGCCTCATCTGGATTTACTAGAGTTTAGATACATACACTCTAGTTAGTATTCCTATGCCAGTTTTTTCACCTTTTCATTTTCCAATTTCCACCCCTTTCAGGTGAAAGTTGCTTCAGCAAAACAGGTAATTGCTTCTGCTTTACAATGTCAAACAATCTGCCTCAGGTTCTGGCAGTCTTTAAAATTAAGGTGGGAAAAAAAGTTCTCTCTCATTATCCTTATCCCTTTCAAGCATCCTTCCATTTCATTCCCTTCAATGGCGTCCAAAGTCATATTTCACCATCATTTATTCTTTTCGATTGTTTTCTTGCATTTAGTTACAGTTTTAGCTCTTGTCTTCCCCACAATCCTTTGCCTTCAGCCTCAGTTTTGAATGTCAGAATTTTACAATGGCTAAAGAAGAAACCTAGAATATGTTGCGATTCAATTGCTCAGTCCACAGCATTTTCAATACCAGTCATAAATCTTTTTGTCTTTGTATTTTCTCTCCACAAAAAGACACTACTGCAACAATTCTTCGACATCTCAAAATGGAAAGAAAAAAGAAAAAAAAAAGGACTGTTTTGGGACTACGAAATATGTACCATGTTTTTAAAATCTCAAAAAGTCATTCATTTCCATATCCACGTTTTACATAATTGTGCTTTACATTTCATCTCTTCGCAATGACATTCTAAAACTGTGTCCTGATTATTAGATGAAGCAAAGACAGACAAATGACAGAGAGAATGACAACTTACACTGGTTCCTGCCGCTGGGCTATCAAATCTTGAAAGCACCAGTGAAGCAACCAATCCTTTTGAGTCTCCCTTCATTGTTACCATAAAATTAGGCTTGCATGCTGGAAGGATTGAAGAACAGTTTTCAGCTTTCTGTTCAAGGAGAACTCTCTTCTAGACTGATGTGTAAATTTTAGTCCTCCCTCAGCTGAATAACACTGCATGACTGGGATCTCTTCCTGAACATGTATGATCTTTCTTTCTCCAGTTTGATCTCAAACTAGATTTCAAAACGCAAACACAGAGACTATGTATAAGCAGATCCATACCCAGTAATAATTATTAATAATAATAATAAGTAATATTTATTTCAAAAAAAAACCCCAAAAGTTATCCATACAACTGTTTAATAGGTTGCCTAAATACATGCTTTCCCTTCTCCCATCCTTCTTCCCAGATGAGCACTATTATTTATTTTGACACTGCCTCTGATGACTGAGGTTTTGGCTCAGTCATAATGCACCTGTACAAGCAAAATTCTGAACATTTTCTGAAAGCTGAAGAGAGGCCAATGGCCTCATAAGACTTTTTTCATTTTTATGTTTGATAAATCAACATGCATTTTGTTTGTAGCAGTTCAGTTAGCCCCAAAATATTATTTTTGTAAAAATATTGACACTAAAATGAATCACAAATAACTGCTTTAACTATTTGATTACTTGAAATAGGCATTAATGAAACATTATTATATCATAGTTTTGTATTTAATTTTGTACTCTCCTGGCACATTTAGATAGCAGAACTCAGCTCATACAACTGTCATTCAGTATCATTTAAAGATATTATCCAGCTCCATAAAAAAATAAATAGCTGAATTAGTTGGATGAGCATCATAGCACTTCCTTATTACATTCTGCAAAGGGATTTATTTAAGTAAAAGAAACAACATCCAAGAGATTTCATTTTTTTCCAATTAATAAAGTCATAAATTCAGATAAATATAACTGATAAAGACTTGAAACTGCAATTCTAACTATTTGTTGATTACCAGTAAGATTTAACTTTTATATAAAGAAATACTGATGGTATCTAATACTAAGCTTAGTTAATAACTATTCAAGTAGTCTAGCACAACTGAAAATTAGACTGGTCTTAAAATGCAAGGCTAGTACACTAGAACTCTCAATCTATCATATACATGTATTTTCATTTTAATTTTCTTCAGTATGTTTTTTCCTTGGTGATTTGTCTTAAATATTTGGGTAAAAAAAAAATTGAATCATTCCAGCAATTTACACCGATGTTACTGTATTAAATTTATTATTTACACTAAGCAGTGGTAATGAGGCAATAAAACACTTATATGTCACCATGTTTTCTGATCAGCCAAAAAAGTTTTATGTCTCATTTCAAAGCAATTTTTCAAAGTACTGGAAGCAACAACATTATGTTGTAAATTATTAACCCGTAGTTGTTTTCCTAAAAATAAAAATGCAGTAAATATTTATTTATATAGTGTATATTTAGTCTATATTTGCAGGCATGCATATGCTGTGTACACTTAGTGTATATAGTCTATACAGTCTATAATTACATACGTGTTTAAAGCCTTTACTTAGAACTGTTGAATAACTTGTAAGCATTAATTCATCAAACAAATGCAGTCACCAGAATCACAAGTAAAAGCTTCATTTCTAGAGATCTACACAGCACCATATAGGAACATACAGGATCATACAGGACCCACCTCAGAGGGGCAGACAGAACTTAATTTCGGACACAGTAATACTGTGCCTGGAATCATGGAAGTTCTAAATGGCTGAATGAAAAAGGCTGGTTTGGGTCTTCCATTTAGGGGAATATAAATGTTCAAAACAGATAATTTTATGAGGTTTCTATAGGACAGAAGTTGCTGTTTTATTAGGGTTTTTTTGGGGGGTTGTTTATTGTTTTGGGTTTGTTGTTTTTTTGTTTCTCTTTTTTGGGGGGGTGGGGTTGTTTTTTTGGTTTGGTTTTTTTTTTCTTACTTTGGAGGCGTTTCTTTGAACGTACAGCATGTTGCCCTAGCTGTCATGTAAAGGTAAATGTTAGATGTTTTCACTCTCTTCAAAATGTTTCAGAGGTCTGCTCAGCCAGATAGGCAACACAGCTTTTAAAAAAACTTGTGGCATCTAACATAACAGGGATTATAGCACACCTGAGAACAGAAGAGGAAGCAAAAGAAAGCAAATGTTGAGTACAGTACAGGCATAGGAAGCTCTTCTATCTAATGCAGCCGGATACTTCCTGTTTGCAACTCTATCATGTTACAAAAAAAAGGAGATACAATTCAGCAGCAGTTTTAAGCCATGTTATCATTTACAGCAGCTAGGTTATTAGGACCAAAATACATTTCCTAGACTTATGAACTAGTTACTGCCAAACAAAGTCTGGCTATGTGAGAAATCCATTACAGTCCTGCGTTACCGCTTAAATTCTCTCATAAACTCTGTTCTTACTCTCCTTTCTCGAGTGAGATGATACTCACATTCTCCATTCTTGAACTTCAGATGTTGTACATGAACATAGATCAGGATCTACATGGGAACTATCACACAGTTTTCAACTGCAACACCGAAAACTAATAACAAAAAGTACGTCAGAATGAAGTTCAGCTATTCTTTTAAGAATTTAGGGGACAGAGGGTGAGTATTCCCTAACTCAAGGCAAAGCAATAAAGAAACAAATTAGCAAGCACAGTAGCTGGGGGAATAATAAATATGTCCAGTAATTCAGACACACCGCACTGATAATTTAACGCCATGAAAGAGATTACAAATCTGCAGTGGTACAGTGAAACACTAAGTTCTGCAGAGATTTAGTGCAAGCAACACAAGATAGCTTTAGGGTCTGACAAAAAATAACAAAGAAAAAGCAAAAAATAGTGTCACAGTTTTCATAATATGAGAAGATGTAAGACCATACAGAATCTAAACATGTAGACACTGCACCACTCTTAGCATTGGCTTAATCTCTACCCTCTCAAGCAGCAGTTTGGCTGGCAGATAGAAGAAAAAAACCCCAAAAACTTCATTAAGGACAAGCTATCTCAAATGAAGAAAAAGCGCTAAAGTAAGCTTTGACAATTTGAAAAAACAATTTATGTGCCTAGATTCATAAAGAAATATAAATCTCTAACCTAATCTATTACAAAGTAGGGTAAGAAATAAATCAAATGGCTTTGATAGTCTCCTGAACTACTTCAATGCTGATCTCTGTTGAAGAGTTGGACTATTACTGAAATGTGAATCTTGCACAGATTAATATTTTACAGTTCTAGGAGTAGCATCTCAGGCTAGGACTAAGACATACGGCCTAAAATAAAATCAGATCATGTTCTAAAATGTATTAGCTATTGCTAACCTGATCTCACTTGCTACATTTCTCCTTTTTCCATTAAAATTATAGATCCGGAAGACCAGAGTTTTCCACTCAATCATGGATGAAAAGAAAAAAATGGAAACAATAACTAAAGCTGATCTGGTAAATGAAGCCATGTCAGCAAACACACACTGTACTGACATTTATCACAGATAATAATGATTTGATAAATACTTACCAAATGACATATCAAAAAATGTTTGTTGATAAAAGAGTACTTATCTATATTCTCCATCAAGAGTTCCTATACTGATTGAATTTTAAATGTCTCAGATTATAATTTTCTGAATTCCAAAACATTTTCTTATCTACCTAATCTTTATCAATGAAAACAAACAAGAAAGCCAACCTCCCAGTCTTTAACACATTGGCAATAAAGCTTTGTAAGAACAAAGTTATTTAAATGCCATTATCTGCTATTTGTCTTATTCTATATTGCCGTTTTTTCCCCACTGAGTGCTAATAAGCGCTTGCTGCTGAAGAGGTTTACATTTAACATCTGCCACTTGTATCCAGAAGTAGCACCTACAGGGAACTGTCAAATAGATTGTTATTCTCCTCTGTAGCACCGGCAAATCTGTCGCACATCATTTACATACAGATAGTTATAGGCATTCATCATTTCATTACGCTGACTGCCTCACTATTCTAATGTATAATGTCTCTTTAATGGGCCTCAAAAAATACAATATTCCTTGATTTATGACTGCTTAACTGGAAAATACAGACTGACAAAAACTCATCACAAAGTATTTTCTGTGTTCTTACTACCTTGCACTTTAAACTTAACAACTATTGAGTTAATCTCATTACTTATTTGACAAAATAAATTATCAAATTTTAACACACTAGACTTCACAGTCGCTGTTGTTTTAAAAAATACACTTTCACATCTGTAAGAAAGCAGTACAGAATTTGACAAATTAAAATTGATCACTTTTTGTCCAAGAAATAAATGTATTGGACAATCTGTTTCAATATTACCACATGTCAATTACTGTATACTTGCTGACTTATCATGTGGAATACTGCTTTATCAGTCATGCACAAGTGACTCAAAAATGAACCGATTTACATGTTCGAGTAAATTGAACTATGCTTTATTGTATGAATTTCAATTATTTCATACACAAATGGTTACCACTGAGCCCTAAACTCAGCTCTGCCATTAAAAGCATGCTGAAGTATTACAAGCATACCTAAAACACCAAACAGAAAGCTGAGAACAAGAGGCAAGTGCTTCATTCAATTGGCTATACTCAGGCATTATATGGAGTTCAGTTCCTCCAGCTACATCTGTGTGAGTTTACAAATGATACCAGCATTCCGCTGGTTTTTGACTATCCAAGCTGAAAAGGTTTGCGAACAGTGCTCATCTTAGCCATTGGAAGCAAGAATTTTCACTAAGTGTGAGAAAACTTATGATACTTCGTTTCTGACAAATTTACAACACCTAGTTAAATGCTTTCAGCGTTTTCAGAAAGTGTTAAGCTCTGTCTGAAGTTTCTCCCATAACAGATAACTTTCTACTACCCTTACCAGTAGCCTGAACTTACATATAGACTGTCAGCCAGAATACAACTCTCTCTTCTCTATTCATTCATTTCCATATAAGCTTTAAAAACACAGTACTGAATCCTTTCACTTTTTCAAAATGTCACCCCTTCCAGAAGGTTCAAGCGTAAGTGCAGATATAAACAAATAAGCACTGATATAACCTTACACTGACTAATCTCATAAGCATCACTTCCTATTGCCAAATCATGAAGCCAGGCTAAAAAGACTATCCATTCAATGCAGTAGAAACATAGAGAGATTTAAGCAACAGATGGCAAGCTGCAATCCCTAGATCCCTACAAAAAGTCAGCTTTAAGCAAAAAATCATACAACAGAACTTAACAATATTTACTACCGCATATTTAAGAGCCTTTTCAGTAGATGAAGATACATTAGGATATGAGAAAAAATAAAGTGCAGAAGTTACAGTTATATGTCTGAGAGTGTTAAATGCTCAATAAGAGAAAAAAACTTATTTCATAATTTTGAACCCGTATTTTAGTTCCCTTGCATTGATTGTGACAGTCAAAATTGATGTCTGAATTTCAATGATTTCAAGGAGTCTAACTATACATGTATTACCCCTAACCAGCACTGTGTTTTTATCTAGAAGTATTTGCTTGTCTACACGTTTCAACCATATAAAATGACAACCTATCCAGTAAGTCAGTATAACATTTCTTTCCCCCCCTCCCCTCTCCCTTAGTTAAAAAATCACAAAACTTCCATGGTGTTACTTCATATGTGAAATTTATAACTCTGAATCCTGAGAACTATTATAACAACCCAAATACTTGTTACAAATAACTGAAGACACAAATTTATACACCTGGACACATTTATACAGACTGGATCTCAAAATAGCCATTCATTCCCATAACAATAAGGAAGTTTATATCTTAGCTTGTAGTACTGTGATAAAATCCAATTAGAAAAAAAGCAAACAAACAAACCAAAAAACAAACCCACAACAACAACCCAAAAATGGTATTTACTAATCACAACAGATTCTTTGACTGCCATTCTGACCATCTCAGAGTTATCCTTCTGTGTCCCTTGATAGTAACTGTGGGGCACATAACCAGGAATAACCATGGACAACAAGTGTATGCTATGTCTGTTGGCATTGATGTTGTAATGCTGTACTAATAATGCTAATTTAAAAGTGGGAAGAGATGATCTGTTGTTAGTCTTAGTAACACAAAGAGAAGGTGATAAAAACAAAGTAAATACAGCTACCCTTACAGCCCCTTCACTTTGCAACTCTTATTTCTTGCCTTTCTTGACTTGCAACTTCACTGCTATACCTCCTGGTGTAGTTGCCACTTCTGAAAACTGGCTAATAGCCTCTGTGACTCTTGATTTTCCTTCCTCAATCTGAATTTCAGAAAAGACAGTGGAGGAATATCTGTCAGAAGATGCTTTAAGCCTTCACATTGCCCATTCTTATGACTGCACGTAAATATATGGTAGTGTTTCTCTGACAGAATGCTAAACTAGCAATTTTCCTCGTAGAGAACTGAACTATGCAGAAACCCAACAAAATTTTATACAATGTGTTTCCCACCGATTGAGACTACTTACAGGAAGGCAGTGCTGTAAATCAATTCAATACTTCAATCAGTGTAGTCTGAACATGGGAAGAAAACACGGAGTGTGCTCTGTTCCTGTGATTAATTTTCTGTCTTTCTGCAGACACACCTAGGAAATAACAGCATAGAGCAAGTACAAATATAGAAAATAACATAAACCAAATTATTAGAAATAAAAAAATATGTTGACCAATAATTTATCACAAAGTCAGTTCCTTTATTCATCAATATGAAAGTACTACATTATAGAAGACAAAAATTTAAATTATGTCTTTGTTTAATCCCGTTGTACCCAAGTGACTCCAGAGTTCTTGAATCTCAGGGCTGGCAAGTAGACTCAAACAGCTGTTATCATTACACCTAAACCAGCCATCTGGTGGCATGAGAGGAGAAATACAATGACTCCAGAGGGAACTGGTCCAGCCCTCCAGAACAGCATAAGGTTTCCATTCAGCATGTAGAATAACTGTAGAATAGAACACCTGAAATAACCAGTCATATTTATTTTAACAATAAAGTTAATTCATAATTTTTATTTCATCTTTCAGTAGAAACAGAAGCAACAGCTTCTATTCCTTCTCCTCATTCTTTACAAACTTGGCAGAATTCTACAGAAAGTGACTTAAGAAGTGATAGGAAAAAGGCATAAAGAGGACCTGTTTACATGTCTTGGTATTTCTTATAGGAAGCAGGGCTCAGCTGTATCCTGCTTCACATCCAAACCAGTACTGACAACTGTCAATTCAGTCTTCCTTTAAATAGCTTAAGTCAAAGTTGGACTATTTTCCAGATAAAAAAAAATCTACGCCAGGGATTAACCATTCTTACTTTTCAAAGACTTTTTTCTTACCTCTTGCATCTAGGCTTTGCTACTGCTTGTCATAGCTAAACCAGAGATAGCAAAGTTGTGGTGATCTCTTCTTGCAACAAATTCATATATACCTATCCTCATTTTTCTCATTTCCTATATCCTGTTCTAATGCTTCTTTCAGTGCCTTTAATAACTTTGCAAACTATCAATACCAAGGTACACTGTACCGTTTGTTGTTTTTTGAAAACTTAAGACAACTTGAAACTACGAGGTGTTTCTCTGAATGCTTACACATTACGCTGCTAAAGTTCTCTGGAGAAAGAGCACTTGTGGATCTTGTTTTAGCAGTTTCAGGTATTGTATCCCTTAGGCCTCCACCACAGACTACCGACTCAGTAAATGGGTAGGCAGAAACGAATATGCTATGCCTTAGATTCCTAAAGGGTGACAGAAGCAGTAAATGCTTTCAGATTTACCAAAGGACATCTGCCAGTCATTTTAACACTTCGCGAGCTCTGCTATCACTGTTATGAAGGGAGAGCAAACACTTGCGTAAGAAGGCAAAAATTCCGGAACCAGCTACACATGAAACAGTATGGCATGGGGAATACAGTGCCCCAATATTCTTTCCTGAAGCATTAGAGTAGATTCCCCATCTTGTACTTGCGTAGTTATTTACTCCTACTTAGCACCTGTGCTTGTTCTTCACCAAACTTTATGTCCATCATTTTCTATTGCTTCTGGAATTGTGATGGTTTTGTACTTGAATCCTGTCTTTAATATGACTGCAGCAAAAGTAGCATCTACTCAGTTACTGGAACTACCAACAAAGTTACGGAATAATCTTAGACCGGTAAAAATTCTTAAGGAACAACACTCTTCACCCAGAACTGCCTCCAGTTACTGGGAAAAAGCAGGACTACAAATGAATAAAAAACTTTCCGCCCATCTCCCAAAAAACCCTTATATACTAACTTTAGATCAGTCTTATTTAGACCACAATTCCCTAGCTCACTTAAGAGAATGCAATGTGACATTATCAAAACTGCAGTTTATTAAATCCAACTTACATCATATCTCTTCTACCCCTTAAGGCTCGCTGCGATATTTTTTAAAGAGATAGGGCAGGTCTGACTTGTTGCCTATAAATCTATACTAGCTGTTCATTCCCACCATCTCCTATAGATACTTAGGAAGAATAGACTGATAACTTAAGATCCCTCATGGAAATTCAGCTGAGAACTATCTACAATTTCTTCAGGTATTACTCACAGCCCCTTTCTGAGCTTTTGAAATTTCACCATCCTTAACTTCTCAAGTATGTTGTTACCATACATCACGTAAACAAATGTTTTCACAATGTATGCATATCTTCTGGCTTTATAAATCATACAGACAATAGTATCTGCAAAAATCAAGACCTGAACAAAGACATTTCTTTGTTTCTAGTTGAGAGAGACTTCCAGTTATATAATTTATACAAGATTTTTGAGACTCTTTTGAGAGTCTCGAAACAAAAAATCTCATTTTGAGACTCCTGTACTCATTTTAAAAACTGAGAGTCTCTGTGTAACTAATAACTAAAGTCACTGCATTCTAACTTATCACACATTATATATTTGAATATATAATTGCCCCTGCAATTTGAATATATGATTGCCCCTGAAAATGCTCCTGCGTTTTCTACTGTTTTCTGCACACTGCTCACCTCAAAGAGCCCAACAGAACACAAGAAAGTAACTGCTATATGTTTCATCATTTGTAAGGTTTTATGCAATTGCACACGGATTTGTCCTACCATTTCCTCTGATCTTTCAGATACGAGTTCTTTTGAGTAACGGTGTGTTTAGTTGTTAAGCTTGCAGTAATCTTCATGCACAGAATGGGTTTTCCTATTCTTTCAGTATGTTTAAAGAAGGAAATGCTGTCTATTATTGTTTTTAAATACGAATGATTTTCAAAATGGATGCTCCTGTTTTGGGACATCTACTGGGTCAAGCTCTTTAAACAGAGAGGTGTATTTATCAGATTACTGGGATTATTTTCCTTAAAGGAAAGAAAACAAGACAAAACCAGATGACTCTAAAATCACTCAAAGCAAGTGTCTCATTTCCCCAGATTCACCTGTGCCAGCACACGGGAGATAAGAGGTCTCAGTCAACCACGTGTACAAAATCTCCCCAACACAGCCTACCCCTCACTTGATCTCGGTAAAAGATCTGAGCTTAATGTTGTTTGGTGTTCTTTCATCTCACACAGAAACTGCTGAAGGGTGTGGGCACTGACTGGAGTGCCTCTTGTATAAATTAATGAACTACATGCTCACAGTAACAAGCGATTTTATGTCTTTGCCAACTGGCTTGGTTTTGGGGTTTTTTTTTCAGCTTCTCTAGCTCAGTTTTGCCCTTCTTTTTCCTTCTCAAAACACTTGGTCCTCTTTGGTCCACCAGCTTCATCTGCTTTCTTTAATACTGGGATAGAAATTAGGGACTATGGCTTGTCACAAACCTTAGTATACACTGCATACTTGTACTACAGAATTATGAGCAAAATTATAGATCACTGCATGCAGAAAGTTTAAGACAAGAAAAGTCTAAAACAAAAGCAAGGAAGTTCATCTTCTCCCCATACCACACACAGCCTTCTGCTTAAACCAAGCCTTGGGATAGTTCTCTTTGGCATATAAAAACAGTAAGAAATATCAGCTATTTCTGGCAAAAAGGCTATGTTAACATCTGTATCTCATTTAAGTATCAGATTAATTTTTTCATAAGACTTTCTCTGGCTTTTCTACTCCTTAATACGGCACCCTTAACATACAAAATAACCCTAAGAAAAGCAGTTCAGCCCTGTAGCTCTACTACTTCCATAATAATAGCATCCCAGATAAGGAATATCTATCAAAACAGCATCAGAAAATAATCTGTTCACTCCATTCTCCCTTTTCATTTTATTTTTCTTACCTTCCAGCAGCACACGCCTGGGTTTCTACTCAACATCCTTCACAAAGCTCATAAATAAAAAATAAAATAATAAAATAAAATAAAA
>WYDI02021103.1:0-28490 GCA_009867235.2 Psittacus erithacus | reverse complement strand
ATTTAGAGTAATTGCCTGAATATTTCATTTTTAACAAATCACAGAACCAGAGGTAAAACAAAATTAAAAATTAGTTTAAATGTTCTTGCTCTACAAATTAAAAGGAGCCATGCAGATCTACAGGGCCCTACCAGAAGCTTTAAAACCAAAATAAAATTAATCAGTATCTAGAATCTCCTAATTCCACCAGTTTAACCTCTTCTAAAGCAGAAAAGCTCCTACACTCAGACACACCTTACCACCTTGCTGCAAAATATACCCAGACTCTTTTCATCTATTTTACCAAGAGCAAACCTAGTTTATTTTGACACGAGACAGCCAAAACCATGCAAGTAATGCCATCTAGTGGAATCTCAAGTTTACCATTCTGGCAAGAATCAACAGCATTTTGATCCACGTTACGTGTATGCTTGTTTGCTCAGTCTCCAGCTCTCTTACAGCACACGCCAAGTGCTACAAAAGGTTAGCAGGACTACAGAACCAGAGATGTGCGGTAAAATGGAAGCAACTGAATTAATCACTACAAAAACAGAGTATTTTTCATGTTCCTGGTCATATATTACAATTGAAGTAAGCTCCACATGGTGCGTTATACCAGTTCCCATAGGGGTCCTTTGATCACATTTCTCTGATGGTGACAGAGTATCAACACCTGCATAAATGTAACTGTTTAATAACTACAGCCTAATTATCAAAACCGTCGTCTAACTTATTAAATTAATCAAATCAACTCCATGAGAAGGTAATCCTAGACCAAATCAGAGGTTTTATAATCCAGAACAGAAAAGTTCTCATGTCACCAACTACAAGCTTGCTGCAGTTCACAAGTTACATGACAAGTACTCCACCACAGTGATGCTGGACAAATAACATACATTTGCTTCTATTTTTCCCCTATTTTAAAAGAAAACACATTGCTTACTTTGAAACAAAAAACCTTGCATAAATCCAAAGATTTCTAAAACCAAGATACTTTGAAAAAAAATCTATGTTTCATTTCCTCCCCAAATATACTTATTCCTGCAACAGTTGGGTCTCCATATGAAAGCAAAATTGCATACTTCATATAGCTATAGCTGTACCGCTAAGAATTGCAGCGGCAGCATTCCACAGAGACTGCACAAGCATTTTCAGCTAAAATGGCTTTTCATGAAGATTAGGACCTAAAGACTCCAACATTTTTTTGACTTACCCAGCCACTAACAATCTCCTTTCAAATTAAATACCTAATGGGTACGTAGTAACTATTACTTTATTTTTGCATAATAAAAATGCACTTAGAGTATATCATGCTCTTAAGTTTTCAGTTAAATTTACCTTTTAGTTTTACACATTCAAAATGTCAGAGAGCTCATTTATGATCACAGTCAGCAAGCAAAGATCTTGCTATTCCTTTTACCCACTGGGAGAAACAATTCCATAAGTTTGATCTGTTTTGGAATGGAACATACCTAAGTATATGATGTGTTTATTGCCAAAGCATCAACTTACTATTTGAAATCAAAGTCTGATACTCAAAACAAATGGAATCACCTAAATGGAAGCAGTAACACTTGATCAAAATAAGCATTTCTGATTTTAAGGAGCCGCTGCCAATAACCACACATCAGGTCATTTTTGATAGCCACAGCCTTACAGCGAAGTTGATTAAACAGCTGTTTGTCTTTTACACAGCAGCACAATGCGATCTGACAGAACCAGCGGCAGGGCCGATGGAAAAAGGAGGGTTGCTGCTTTAACCACCCCCTTCCTGAGACATCCCGTTACATCAACCCTCGCCACAGAGCCTCGGGAGCCCATCTGGATGGCAAACGCCACCACACATGCCGCCAAGAAAAACTCACTTATGAATCAACAACGAAGATTTCTCCCCTTCCGAAGGAGCTTGTGGGTTTGGAAAGGGCTGGCACGACAGAAACCTGAACGCTGCGGGAATTTATTTACGTTTTACTTGCAGTCAGCTCAAGGCATCTCCTCGCTTTGCTCTTTAACCCTTGTGAAATGGAGAAAAGACAGTTCAAAGCCAGGAAAGGAAAAGCTATGCAACTTTCTGGAATTCCGTTTATGAGATTTTGTGAAATCACAGCTCCCTTTGAATGCAACAATGCGTTTTCCAGACGAATGTACGTTATTGCTGCATTGACCAATCTCTGTTTGGTGGCTGAGCTGCTTTTCCTCTCAAAAAGGGATCCCTCTCAAAAGGGATCAAATACTTTCTTAGGCTCTTCACGCCTTCTAAAAACCACACAGCTAAAGTTCAATTTTGTCATTCATAAGCCTTCAATAGTAAAGAAAATATTTCTTGTCTGGAGTCCACTGAAAGTTCATTGGGATATTTTATTTATGCAGGAACTGAGCCCAAGTGAGTCTGAGTTACCACCAGCCTCCTCTACAGACGGTGAGGGTAAAGCACACTCTGCATCTTCTCAATTCAGCCCTAAAGGGACACTAGCACTGCACACTGAAGTAACTACCCTGCAGACAGTCACAACACTGGAGAAGTTCCATGTATAGAGCCCAAAGAAAACAGTAATTAGTACAACAGTGATACAAAAAGTCCTCTATTTCACTTACAGCTTTATAGCTTGGATGAATGTTCAGTATTGACAAAGATGATCCTTGGACATCACACTCAACACATTGATTACAAATGGTCCAATACTTCTTCCTGACATCAGGGTTTGGGGCTTGCTAATACATGAATACGTAATGACTTCTGAAATCCACACAAGACTCCCTTGATTTTCATTAGAAAAAAAACAGTACTTGCCCAACTAAGTTATCTTTTTTTAGCAGTAACTTCCCCATTGAGCACATTGTTCTTACAAGTTAGAGAACTCACCCCTCTTTTCATCACACATCCCCCAAGCAATATTTAAAGCCCCCGAGAAAACTTTTTTTATGCTTATGGACTTATCTGACTGGTTTTAGCTGCTTCTCAAGAAATGAGGACCAGCACACACTTTAAATAAGACCAGTCAAAGCAGAAAAGTATTGACAGGATGGAACAACTGTGCTTTGGCCGGAAAGAGATGGTCCAAGTGACCTAATGTATCAGTTTTCCTCTTTCTGTAGAGCCTATGAACTCACAAACACTTGAAAGCACATCATTCACAATCAAGTTACATGCAATCACAGTTGTGACTGACAGCCTAAGCAGCTGCTTACATTCAAGAGTGGAAAATTCATCACTTGTATAACGCAAGGACAAAAAGAGAAGTGTGAGAAGGAGAGAGAAAACACATTGCCAATAATTTATTTTATTTCCCAAAATTGCTGCTTTTTTTTTTTTTTCTCTAGCTTATTAAACAGTAACTGGCCAGGACAGTAATTGAAATAAACAGAAGTGCTCAGGAAAGAAGAAAACAACAGCCAGCATTAAATTACAGCACTTGCATAAAGTCAGTAAGCAAGTGCCAGCATTGATGCCATTTATGAGAACTGCAGTGCCGAGATAAACTCAATGGGTTCTCATATTATCTTCTTGCCTAGCTTCAAAAGAGGTTATCACTTCCCTCCATGTGGCAGCATTTAATTGATTCACAAAGAAGCAGCTATCTGCAACTGAAGTCAGACTTTCGCCACTCTGAGGAAGACAATATGTTTGAAAAGAGCAGTACTGCTGCATCACAAGGCTTTTCCCAAGGGTGTCACAGAAAAAAAACCTACTCATGCTTTCTGAATACGAGAAAACCACAACAGAAATGCTTTCTTTCACTTCTTTCCATTTAAAGAAGTGCTGAGCTCTTTTCTTGAGCATGAATTAGTTCAACACTGCTTCAAACTCTTCCTCCTCTCTTCCCAAGTTCTGTTCCAAACAACAGCCATCACTCATGAACTTCAGCATGAACCACAATGCAACTCATCTGAACCTGTCAGGTAGAGGAGGTTCACTAGCTAAGACTCAGAGCAGAGGTTTTGAATAGCACACAGCTCAGGAGGACCTGCTGAAACTGCCCCACCTGCCACAGGCATGATGCTGCAGAACCAGGCCAGTTCTTGTTTGCCTACACTCAACCCTTCAAACTGTGAACTGAAGCCAGTCCTACCTCTAAGCCATGATTTGGCAGTTGAGGGGAAATGCACTGCATCGTCTGATAACACCGCAGTCCTCAAAGGAACAGGCTAAAGGGAGTTTTTATTTCCACAGAGCTACAGTCTGGGTTATTTATTACTAGGAGATGAAAATGTTGGCAAAAAGTATTTCCAGGGACCACAAGATTAGCTCATCCATGAGGATACAAACCACACAACTTTTTAGACTACTACAGCTTGGAAGATTAACGTTATATATAATGAAGAAACAGGAACATGGGTTAAGCAGAAAACATCAGAGGTCCTCAACAAATTACTACCTTGAGCACTGCCACTAACCAGGTTCTTCTTCCCCCAAACCTCCAGAGTACCCAGAGCATGACTAATTCTTGAGTCTGATCTCTCAAGGGGGATGGACTGAAATGACAATTAGCAATGTAGTT
Source organism: Psittacus erithacus (assembly GCA_009867235.2). Lineage (NCBI taxonomy): Eukaryota > Metazoa > Chordata > Aves > Psittaciformes > Psittacidae > Psittacus > Psittacus erithacus. The sequence continues at coordinate 24,012 of WYDI02021103.1, read as the reverse complement.
ACAACAGTCCAAATAACAGAAATACATCAATTTCTAGTGCTGATGAGATACTCAAGAGATAGGACAAAAAGCCAAATTGAAAAAAAATTAATTTTTCTTGAAGTTCTTCAACAGTCTCCTGATGGAATCCAAGGCCTAGATAGATGTCTACAATTACTGTTAATCAAGACTTGTAGCAATCTCTGTTGCATCTGAGTGTAACACTGTATTAAGCCATTGTGTATAACTACACAGTGTGATAGCTAGTGAGGAGTACAATATTCAGAAATGAGACACATGAAGCCCATAATTATAAACAGGAAATGAAAAGGATGACAGATAGAGAGTACAAAAAAGCATACAAAGACGAGAAAAGAAAAGAAGGATATAAAGGAAAAATTGGTATAGTTTATAAAAATACAACAATAAAAAGATTTTAAGTGAAAATTAAAAAAGAAAAAAAAAAACCACAACAGAAAATACTAAATACATTCTGTATTTATAGTGTACACCTTCACCAACTGTAGCATTTATTTAAATAAAACATTCTACATAACGGCAGCAGTCTGCAGTATGTCATAAAACAAGATTCGCCAGTGAGAAACGTTAGAGCTAGCTGTTTGTCTCTGAGAAGCAACTTGCTCTCCTTCCTCTTGTATTTAAAAAAGGATAATAATTTAGGAAGATGGAACAGAAGTGTGGTGTATTTGTTGTTCATCCCGCATTGCTATTAAGATCAAAATCTTAATTACAAGCAAATGAGAAGCTGAAACAGTAATGACTTACCGTGATCTGCAGGTTTTACATGACACAAGTTACAAGTTGCTTAAACCAGCCCAGCCCACATTACATTGGGTCATGTGAATGAGCATATATATACACATATATACATATGCTGATCTAACTGACATATGCTACAAAATTAAGCAGGAGTCAAATGTGTTTCCTGTTAAATAAATGTGGGTGGTCTCCTTCTCAAGCACTACCGTGTCAGTGAATTTTCTAAAGCAGCAGAGTGCTTAATTTCATTTGAGCAGCCCTCTAAAGGTATGTAGCTGCGTTTGACTCTTGCAGTGTATTAACATCGCCTACAACTAGTACAGTAGAAAAGTGGCCCCACCTTTACTGGGAGCAATATTATGACATAACAGAAACACCAATTATTCATTATCAATTTCTTTCTATTCTCAATTATTAATTACATCTTAAAAAGCATTGTGTCATTTGAAACAGAATACACATCATTTACCGTATCAGACTTTAGCGTAAGGCATTTTCAGGTAATACTTTTTTTACCTATGCCATTTAAACAATAGGGATGTATTCTGGATGAAACAAATGTTAACTCATTTAACTGATATTATCTTGTTTTTATTTAATTTCTTAGATTATTTTAAAAAAGAACTATTGATACATATTTTACAAACTTCAGAAATCCCCTCTCAATTTTTTCCAAGACAACATGCAACATTATCCTTTGCGATATCAAGTTCCTTATATATGTGAAATTCTGAATTTGGAAATCTGTTCTTTCAAACTCAGCAGTGGAGATTGCTATAAAATCTCAAGAGACTTAAACCTGTATTTTCTGTTACACAAAGAAAATTACAACTGTGGATACTCTTATATCATATTTCACCAGAAAATGTCTACATTTTTAGTAGGGCTGAAGTAATGAGCTACTTAATGACATATACTGTGTTTAAATCATTTTGGTTTCTTGCCCAAAAAACTCTCCTCAATACCACTGCCACCCCACAAGCAAATTTATACCACAAGTGAATATTTATGTTTCCAAAGATAAACTTTCATCTCTCTTGCGGTGAACCTAATTCAGTATATCAAGATTTTTTAATAAACATACATCCCTTCATTTTCAATACTTTCTGCATATTATACAAAATACTCTCTCTATTAAATGCAGATTTGGTTGATATTTTCAAGAAGGGAAAGAATATCTTTCCACTGACAAACTTTAAGAAACTTGAAACAAAGGGAAAAATAAAATCCTTTATATTGGCTTGAGCTTTTCCAGCTATGATTGGCAAATGCGAGGCTGATGACATTGAATTTTTCATTTAAGTTTAAAATAATGCATCAAAATATTACTGCTCCCAGCAGAAGCAAACCACACTGGTAGGACAACCACCTAGCTTTGTTCCATGCTAGCACTGCACCCAGGTTTTGTTAGATTTTATGGAACAACACTTCACTGATGAACAGATGAAAGCAAAGTAGCTATGGCATGGCAGAGTTCTTGCCAGTACCACACTGACAAATATTAGGGATCAAATTGTGGCACAGTTGACCTCAAGAGGAGTTCTGCCATTGAAATGAACATGGCCAGAATCTCATCCTCAAAAGTTGTAAGGCATTCGTATGCTCACTCACATCGTAGTGAACTCATGAAAAGGTTACTGAAATCAAATTTCATTTCAACTTAATTTTTGGCAGCGATGACATATTAAGTTATTACATGAAATCATCATTTCTGGACTAATAACATTACTGTTAAATTTACTGCGTCACCAAGTTTACATGCATTTTCTCAATTTGTTGCCACAAGTTTCTTTGTCACTGCCAATAACCATTAACATTTAGGTACTCAAAAAAGTAAATTCTGGTCAGATTCACACAGAGTGTATTTCTCTCCAGACACATTCACAACCCCCAGTTTTTAAAAGACTAGCTCCCAAAAGAAAGCAACTCACTAGCCAACATGAAGAAATAGATATTTTTCAGATACCTGGATCCCAAACGTTCTGAACTGTGCTTATGACACCAAAGATACAGACACTTGTTTCTGTGCCCAGTCCATCATTCCGAGTTCTGCTGCTTCTGATCCGCTGCTGTTACATTTCTGCCACTACAGACCTTTTTCAACTGCAGGCATCACGTCTCTGTTCCCATTTCTTCATGGTCAGAATGCCTCATATAAATGACATAATCCCTAGCTTGAGCATTCAGTCACATGTGCGTATTCCTTCCCCACACTCATTTTCAAAAGCTCATTCTTCCCACTCAATTAGTTATAAACTCCCTCATTTGATTTGTGCTCACAGATTTAAGTGATGGGGAAAAGGGCCGATAGCAACTTGCTTTAACACAGGAGGCAAGATTTATTTTTTCACGTGTCTAAAAACTATTGTCAAGCAAAATCTAAATTTTACAAACCACAATGGAACAAGGTAATTTATATTGAGATGAAAGATAAACAGAGTTTGGAGATCACAGTTACTCTGAATCACAATCTCCCTTAACCATACACATTTAACATGGTCCAGCAGATGCCTAAAGTCTTCTGTTTCAGGTATGTAATGAGACAAAAAATCAGTTTGATGCAGCAAACTGAAGGGGTTAGATTTGCCTATTTCTTTTCTATTATTAGGAACAAAATCAGGTCAATAGAACTGTATTTCCTCAATTCTGTTCAGTATAAAGAAAACACAGCAGTTAACTATTCTTCTTGATTTTTTCCATGCAGCTAACAAACACATTGCCCTAACGGAAGCATAAAAACATCAAATTCTTCAAACACCAGTCAAAGTAAGCTCTCTCTGGCTGTGTTCTTAAGCCTTAACTAGCATTTCAAATTGGCAATTGCATAAAAAACACTCCAGTATAACAAATCATTCCCACTCTACTACTTCATTGGTGACACGACAATAAGATGTAACTATAAAGAATCTTTTAACAGTGAGACCTACTGGTATATTAAAAACTAGTTCAGTTCGTGAAGTTGGTCATTTTTAGACTCTCGATTCCACACGAACATTTGAACACATTTACACTTTACATGCATAACAAAGATATCACATGAGAGCTGTAACGGTTGCGCCAGATGCCTTCACCTACCTTCTTTACCAGAAAATATTTACACCACAGCACATGGAAAACTTGGCTGTCCTCAGTGTATTCACAGAGTAATCCTCTACCAGAAGCCACCATATCAAGGCAAGATCCCTATGTCCAGAGGATTCTTCACTCAAAACCAGTGGCTACTATATTCTCTATGTACAAGATGCGTACATCCAGATTCTTCTTTTTACTTAAAACTAGTGGCTATGCCTGCTATATTCCATACCCAAAACACCTGATTACTTTTAAATTGACAAAAAATGCATCTTTAATATAAGAAGTATCTGCTCATTAATACCTAATAGCTTTAATAACCAAAAACCCCAGGTACACTAGAGCACAACAAAGAACAATAGCATCATATGCATTTGTTATGAATCCAGAGACTTTATGATACTTAATCCCTCCTTTACAATAGATTGCAAATTTCTTCTCAGTGTAAGCAAGTCTCCTGAAATAATACACAAAAATGGGAAGTAAAAACTTAGGAGTCAAGACCATATTGTTTTAGACACTTGAACAATATTTAAATTTGTGTAATTTGTTTCATTATTTGTTCCATTACCTGAGAAAGTATTTTTTATCCAATATTTACTACACTTGGTGTGCTCACAGCTCATAGTTGCAAAGAAATCCCAATTCAGATTGCAAGATTGAGGAATCTCTGGTGAATACCCACAACAAAACAAATTAAACCAGCCCATTAGGATTCCTTCATAATCAAAAGCTAAAAAAATCCGTCTGACAACAATAATACATAACCCATTCTTCCAAAACTTAGTTTAATTGTAAGCAGACAGTTTCTGCCTCATTAACAGAGGATAAATTCAAAAGTTTCAGTATCATACTCACAGCGAATTCCATAAATCATGAGAGGATCAAGTTGCTTCTTCCCATGCTTCCCCTGGCCTGAGAGGTTGGAAATGGCCTGAATTTCCCGATGGAAGAGATAATCAAGCAAAGTCAAAGCCATCTTCTCGGCTGTACGGCAGTTCGTGCTGATGTGCAGCATGTCAGCAGGCGTGATGGGGCAACGCACCCGCATCTCAGGGTTATTTTCATCTCCAAGCCATGTCCCATTGGGGTAATCCTCTAAAAACAGAGATTGTGCAAATTCTAATGCGGTACAGAATGAAACAGGCAGGTTCAAGTTACAGTCAGCATTTCTTTAAGTTATCATGAGCAATTCCAGTTTTCTTCATAGTCTCCATGAGGCTCTTTAAAATTTAGCATGACTAATAGGATCACAAGACTGGCTACAGATACCCTCAAATTCCCACCAATGGTGACCAGAGTTGTTGCCAGTTGTTCTGGTCTACATGGTGCAATTAGTCAGATGTCTAACTCGCTCTCAGATTCGTTCTAAAGTGTGTCTTACTAGAGGCCAGCACCTGAAAGAACACACTACACTCACAGCATTCTCATTCATCAAGTTAGTCATCCCCTAAAAATGAAGATTACTGCAACTCCATAATATTCTTAAAGTACAGCTAACTTCAGCAATCTAGAACCTTTGAACTACATTTTCCCCCAAAAGCATCAGATCAAAATAAGTCTAAGCCAGATGATAAATTTAAGAATTTAAATGATAATCAATAATGAGCAGTACCTCATTTAATGAGTTTAAAATAGTATTTCAAGCAATCATTCAAATGTAGCCAGAGATCCAAATCAAAATTATGGTCTGTCTTCAAATTTACTGGCCAGTAATTTATATTATTTCCTGAACAACCAGTTTACCAAGGAACAGGCCCAGCATAAAGATAACAAATCAATCACTAATCATCCGTCAAGTGCATCTTCTATTCAAGCACATGGTTATTAGCAACAGAATTATCCCCAACTTCTCTTGTGCATATACACACACATTTGTGTGTATACTGATTTCTATCTCCCCAGCCTCTCAGTTTGGCAGGAAAAAGAACTATTCTTTTTAAGAATACTGTAAGCCCTTAGTCGAAATCATATAATACCAAAAGTTGGTGCCTTCCAGACTAACCAGAAACTAGAAAAAAGAGTTCATAAGGATGACCAATTGCTACGGAAGTGATGGATGCAACACAGGACCTGGGATGAGACTCTCATTCCAGATAAAAAACAGAATTCCCAGTACAAATCTTGACAATGCTACAGAAACTGGATAGAACAACATTCCAGTCCTATTTCAATGCTCACTGACGCAGACCATTTGGATTTGATTTCTATGCTTGCTCAACTTCATAGAGTAAAACAAAGCTTCCTGACAGGAGTCACTTGGTCCTCTCATACTAGAGCTTTATCATGTTTCATTGTTGTTTCACACACCTTCAAAATGGTAAAAATGCAAAAAAGTAATTCAATTACATGATTTATCTTCCAATAAATGCCTTTAAAGTAGAATTTCATGGTAGATACAGAGTCACAAATCCTTGGTTTCCATAACCCTTCTAGTCACGAAATGGGGTGACAGAGTTCAGACAGATGAGCACATTCTTCGCACATTTAACATGACCTCCCGCAAGCAGCATCTTTATTTCCAAGTACTGGCACAGGTTAAGCAGCCCGCATTTCACCAGAGTACAAGCCAAAAGTATGCAATAAAACATAACATAAAAGCAACTAAAACACTAAAAAAACACTTTTCAACATGACCTTTGGATTGAGTCATACCACATGTCAGATGTAAGTCTACTGCAACGATTAAAAACAGTATGAAGCAAATGCTAGATTATGCAATCCTGATATCATTACAAATATCAGATTATCAACTACAATAATTTGTAACGAAATATATTTATTGCAAATGCACGCGGCAGCTAGTCCCTCAAACTTTTCTGTTGAAATCAGAACTTAATGCTCTGTTCAGAATATATTTTTATACACCTGCAACTTTTAAATACATATTTTACTTGAACCTTTTTATCCTGAACTATGTAACAGGGCACACTGGCTGTTTTCTGCTCACAGTACCAGGTGCCATCTGAAAAATAAGGTGGTTTGGATTAATTATGACTTGTTTGGAATGCCACTGTGTCTGGCCTCACCACAAGTCTGGTTAACATTATCAGGGAAAACAACAGTCTGTTCCTGAAGATAAATCGACTGTTTTATAAAAATCTGGGAAGAGCTGTCAAAGCAAAAATATCTCGACATAAATGTGGGAGTTTGGCAAAGAAATTCTAGGAAGTCTGAGTAAATGATTCTATATCCTATCAAAACCTTACTTCGTCCCAGTTCACAGCTACTATCAGGTGCAAGAGCTGTTACTACTTAGGGACCACCTTTGACCTGCAGGCTTGTTTAACAAATGCTATCAACCTATAGAAACTACAAAGATTCTTTTCAATTTGCTAAATAATTTTTTTCCCCTTCTCTTCACTGGCATGCAGTCCAGAACATACTGTTTCTGCCACATGAAACTGTTCTTTCATTGCTAACAGCCTGGAAAAAAAGACACTATCTTGTTATTCTGACCTATGAAGACAAGCCCCACATTAAATTATCTCTTGCATTTTCCTCCTGTTCTAAAAGCTTCAACAGAAAGGGAATCTGCTTTATAATCAGTCTGCATGAAGTGGAACTTGCATGACTGAAGTTAACCGTGACTCTGCTGTCTTGCTCCAGCTACTTGACGGCACAAAAGCTAAACTATTCCTTACCATATATAAGAATTATTCCTACCAGCCTGCCAACATACCTGGCATTCTGCATAGAGCAAATACCATGAGAATGGCACACCAGAAACCTGGTGAAAAGAAGAAAGACAGCGCTAGCTGTGACTAAGGCAGGACTGCTCTGAACAAGTGGTGCAGGAGAAAGACTGAGTAAGGACACACACAGAAAGACTGAGAATTTGATGGAAGTTCTCTCTGAATAATTAGGTACGCTAATACTGTTGATTAAAGCTTCATCATTTGAAGTTCCATGCACTCAAACAGCCTCTTATGCTCAGTGAAATGGTTCTTCACATGTATTACCAGGCGTCATACATTATATCTAGATAGAATCTAGATCAGTCAGGTTATTTAGGACATACATTGTAACAGCCAGATACAGAGTCAAGACTCTACTAGGCACTGCACAACCACACACAGCTTCTTCTATTATTAAAGGCTGACAAAACACAACCACCATGTGAAGCACTGGGGAGGAAGAATGCAGTCAAAGAACACACAAACAACGAAGCATAACGCACATGCTCATCTGTAACTCGGTTAACCACACACCTTTCTTGTTTTGCCCTGAAGTATTTTTCTTTAATTAATCTTCCTAATGGCCTTGCTGCATTTTGAATGCATTTTCAGTGCTATGTGGAAATATACTTCTTTGCCTTTCTTTACACCTAATACTGTATCATCAGAGAAGTGGCTCTTGATCACTTCTACTTCCCTGTTACAAGTCTTGACATTTTTATCTAATTTCTTCTCTGTATGCAGAAGCTCACTTCAATGACAGATTAACTTCAAGTTCCTCTTTAATGTTTTTTTTAAGGTCAGAAAATTTGCCTTTATCTCCATTCTCCCGAATCCAGAAGTAGTCCACCTTTCAATGCTGTTTTCAAATCTTTTTTACTGTATTAAGTCCATTTCTTTTATCTCACCACACAGCTGACCATTCCCCTGCTTCAGCAGGGACACATGAGCAAAGAGGAGGCTGGGCTGCTATGCAAACAAGCCTTTCTATGGAAACAGGACGAGTGAGCTTGAAGGGTATTATCAAGAAAAACTATGTCAAGAGAACAAAAACTAGAGAAGAGCTGCCATAGCTTTCAGACTCACTCTGGACGTGTGTATGTTTTCCTGCCCAGGGGGATGACAGACATGTGACTGTTACTCACATTTTTCCACTGGGATACACTCCCTAGTCTGACACGTGAGCATTAACAGTAAGACAGAAGGAAAGTCAGGCTCTGCACTCGCAATAGGTGCCATTAGTCACTCCTTTAACAAGGGAAAACAAAAGGAAACACCTGCCCATATAAACATCTGAATTAACAATTTGCATTATTCTGAGTAGTTTATTTTACTAACAAGGCTGAGGGAAAATCTGGAATTTGCAGCAGAGAAAAACAACATAGCTAGAGGACAATGGCAGAAAGATTACTTACCCTTAAAAAGAAGAGAGAAAAAACCAACCCAAACCCCCCAAATCCTTGCCTACAAAACTAAACACCCGTTTCTAGAGAAATTGAACAATATTTTGGCTGATGCATAGAAGATTTACCATCACCTTTTTAAATTAATATCTGTCAATTAGCCAGAGTCCTTTGCCCCTGCAGAGGTGCACAGGGCTAGTGACAGAGACTACAGAACCCTGACTTCATTAACTGACCGTCATAAGGAGCAGAGTGATAATCAGGCTGTCTGTTAACCTACAAATCTAGCAACGTGATTTAAAGCTGGAGCCAAAGCTGGTTCAAGAACTAGTTTAAAGGTATGTTCACCAAAACCTTCTCCCACCATAAAAAGCAGTTAAGGAGTCCTGGCCAAAGGAAGCCTACAACGTCCACACACATACCCATGAACATCAGACAGCGACACAGAACTGGAGTTTTTTGCCTGAAAGGGGAGAAAAAGGTTTAATTTGCAATATATTAAATAAAAAGAGACAGCCAGAAGAACCTCATGCTCCAGGTGAGATCTCCCATACAGCACAAAGGATTTGACTAACAGGGGGGACACATTTCCAGTTAACTTCCAAGCCACTATGGTTAGGGGACTGTCACACTATCCAAGATACTTTGAATACATATCCTGCACTCATGGTTTCTTCAGCTGTCTGACAGACAACACATAGGGCAAAAAGCCATACATGGGCACACAGTACCAAAGCAAACTTGTCTCGGCAAATACTATGGTGTGCATAGAAGTCTCACCATAATGTAAGTGAGATTACTTACTTGTTAAAAATAAGGTTTGAGCTTTGGTACGTGGTTAAATCCATGAGACAAAAAGAAGAGCTTCACTTACTTTATGACTCATGCATAGCCAAGGAATTTATTCAACAGAAGCAGAAAATGAGGTCTACGTGATCATATGTAATTTAAAATGATCCGCTAAAAACAATTAAGATAAAGTTAAGAAAATTAAAGTATGCAGACTTTTAAAACCCTTAGGAAAGGTGCTTCATGTCAGAAAACACCAGATTTCTATTTTGGGTTTTATCCACTCTCTTGTTTATTGCCTCTTTGTTACAGTTATCTTTAAACAGTGGACCAGACCGTTAATTCCAAACAACACCGTGACAGATACCTGGAAGAAACTGTCCTTCATGTGTTTACTCCCAGTACTTAAAAAATTAAAATATATCAATTTCCATAGTTCCCTCTGGCTTTAACAAGTCACTGAAGCTCTTGAAGCCTCATCACTGTCTTCACATCAGACACCTACAGTACTTTTTCCAGGTACAAAAAACGTTCTATTTAAAAGTTCATTCTCGCTGTATCTGGTCATAAGGAGCTTGGCAGGAAAAGCAAAGCGCTGCAAATCATCATGTAACATGTGAGACCTGATCTTACAGTGAACTGGAAAATCTTGTGGATGGGTAAGTCTGGGCCACGTACAAATAGGTACTTGGATTCACATTTGGAAAGCAAATCCTGAGCACTATTTAATACTACTATTGTAAAATGACTGTTTCAGATGCAAAGTGGAAGACACAACATGTGACTAAACAATTTTCTGTGGAAAAATACTATTCATCCTTTAATTAACACACTATGTAGGTCGTTTTCCCCTTATCTTCTCAAAAAAATGCGCTTTTGCATTTCTAGTTCTTTGTTTTCAGTCTTAAAATGAAGCAAAAGGAATGAAGAGAAAGCAGATACGATACAAAACTACCCTAACTGGTTCCAACATCGTGTGTCAGTGTATCAAGTGCAAAGTTCACTGAACCAATTCCAAGTCAGGGGATCTTGCCATTTTATTTGTATCACTTAAAAACAACTTGCACAGAGCTGTGTTCAAGAGCATTTCACATACTTGGGGTGTACTTGTACTAAGGACAGTGTGTTTCTTTCTTCCTAATTTCAAAGTCTTGGCTTTAGCATAGACATTTTTAAAAATACTTGCTTTTAAAGCAACACAGTAATACTGAATGGGACATTCTTAGACCACAAAGATGAGAGGGTCTGGCTTTTTTTTTTTCTTCCATATTAAAAATAGGACAGTAACTCTATTGTGAAACTTTAAAAGGATAACACAACGTGCATTAGTGTTTTAGGAACAGATGCTCCTCTTGTTTGTACAGTAAGTCACAGTTTAAATATTTTAAATGCTACCATATACTGAATATGTGTAAGAATGGTATTTTTATAATATTCCTTACATCCTGAAGCCCCCCATCTCTTGAAAGCAATATCTAATATTAAGCAAAATAATGCTCTCATCAGATCTCCTGCAGAAGTGTGCAAGAACAGAATGACCACAGTGCCTTTGATGGCTTACTCATTAGCTGAACTGTATTCAAAGTATTCAACATTTGAGCTTTGCTTAGCTAAACTGAAGCAGCTGCTTAAGTTATTATTTTTCCTGTATATAAGCTGCATAAAAAACCCAAATACTGGTTTTACCCATATTCTAATGTGAAATTTTGAAGAGCAAGTTCTTGCAAAGTTTTTCAAAATGAAAGTCAGCACCTCAGAGGATGCACAAAACTGCCTGATCACAGCAAAACTAATTTATCAAAAAGATTATTAGTTATATTTGGATATAACCTGTTGCTTTCTGCTGTTTGCATGCATTTCTTGGTAAAACAGTATTTAACAATGTAAAATTCTGGAACTATTGTTTACTGCAGGCTCCAGACTTAGCAAGAAAGAGTTCTTTATGAATGAAGCATGCTCTTTTCTACATGAATTCCAAGCAGTTTACCCAACAAATGAGAAAACACAAGTAAGCAACAGCCACACTTTTTGACCGTTTCCTATAAATCCAAGAGTGCGATACTCTTAGATCAGAATCAAGGGTTGCAGAAGGGTACTAAGTACAGGAAGATTCTTACCCAACAATTTTACAACCCAAGGACAAGGCAAGAGACAATAGGTAGATTAGAGGCATTTTTTACTTAGGATTTAAATTAAGGCTCCAAACCAGAACTCCACAAACAAAAGATTCAAAGTGAATCAGTTTTAAGTTGATGTCCTTTCCCCATTTAAACCCTCAGCGGATCAGTGGCATTCAATTCTTTCAGTGTTTCTGGAAAATAAACTTTTCTTCTTGAAAAGCGAAGTTTGGTAAAACAGAGTTTTGAGCTTTGATCTTAGCATTAAATCATCCCCCCATATGCAGAAAAGTAATTTTACATCTAAAACACACTGCTATAATCTTACACAACTATTTATACATCCATGGCAACTGCTTGTCTCTCATTTCTCCATAAGATCCCCTTGGGATGCAAAAAAGCTAGAGCAGAAGAGGCATACACTAACATATGCTTTCAAAACAACAGCAGACTAATCACTTTTAACAGCCATTAATATCTATAGGGTAAAATTACAGATTAAATGAAAAAAACCCTAATATTTCTTAGTTGGCCAAATAAGGATACACTTGGTATTTTCTATGCCAAAAATATGAAATTAATAAAAATTGTAAGTCACTTACTAGTAAGCCTTCTAGCCTAATTTGATTTCACACTGGTAATTCAATACTGATTAATTCTATTCTTGCTGGGTTCTATCTTTAATTGTGCAATTACTTCATGAACACACTTTAAGAACTGCAGTCCAATGAATACATCAGGTGCTGCTATTTCTGCTATCATCCCCTTGTGAAAGAAGAGTGATTATTCCAAAGTGAAATTGGGGGCGGAGGGGGGAGGGAGAAGGCACAAATTTCACAAAAATTAGATATTAAGTATCTGTAGGTGCTTTTAGTTCATAAATACTATGTATTAAAATTAACACTATGCAGACCATTAGCTGCATTTGTGAAACGGGCATCTTCAGTTTTCTGAAAAGCAAAAGAAAGAATCAAGTAACTGCTCCTCAAAGAAAAGAGAGAACATGCACTTACTGCGCATGAAAAAAAAGCATAATACACAACTAAAGACTGAATAAAACGCTGACAGCAGCCAGTCAGCAGAAGACCCCAAAATAATTCTGGATTATTACTGGAAGTGGGAATTGGGCTCCATGCTTCTGTATAATTATTTTTAATCTACAGAAAGGCAGTAACTTTTTTTTAAATACCATATGTGATTAAATGCTCTTTGAAATCAGCCAGCAGAGAGCAAGTAATGCCTTTATATAAATCTATTAACTAAATTCTGAATATGCCCCCAAGTCAATGCCATATCCAAAGTCAGCTGAAGCCCAACTATAAATACAGTTCAATTTTGCTTTCTAGACACAAGATGACTGATAGGAGTCATGCTGAAAAACCCTTGTTTAATTTCAGTGAGTAAGAGCTGAAGTCTGCCATTATCAGCCCCTTATATTTTACAATCAATCAAGATTCCTTTGAGAAACTCAGTCACTCAGAATTCTTTCACAGACTATGAAAGCAAGCTGATGGGTGCTGTAACTTTTGCCTTTTACTGCTGAAGAAAACCAGTCTGCACAACAGACTTACTATTCTTCATCACTTCCTTTATTAATAATTTAATTTCTGCAACATAATGCAGGCTAGTTTGCTTAGCATTCCTTCTGCGCAAGCAGTCCTCTCATCTTCATGAGGGCAAGAAGAGGTAGGTGTGGGGGATTACTAATCTGATTCTCAAAGCATTCATCAGTCTCAGAGATTTTTAATGGATGAGTGTTCTAAAGGTCTGAAGAAAATCAGATCTGAAGACATTAATGGATTACCTGTTTCTTCAAAATTTACATATACAACAACAGCACAGAAGGCCAACATCACATTTGTCTGTGCAAATCTGTGCCAAACAGCCAAGTCAAAAAGGGCATTATACAGCAAATACCCTCCTAGTGTTAGAAACTTTGTTCCTGGCAGAGCTGACAAAGCTGCATGAAATATTAACAGATTTCACAAACAGCATGTTTTATACGTATTTTCACATGAAAATATCAGCGCTACCTGAATTCCAATCTTTCTTTTTTTCTGAGAGTAGCTCTTCAGCCTCAGTCTCGTTTAATCCCTCATTGACCCAAAACTGAATACCCTTCAGAAGCAACTCTATCTCACGACATGCAAACATGTCAGAACCTAAAAGCTTTTTATTATATGTGTATGTTGTATGTGTAGCCATAAAAGTCGAAGAATCCTAGGTTCAGATGCTCTAGAGCAACCTTCTCAGAAACAGTCTTCGGTACATGAGACTTTCAGTAGATTGACTTACACACTTTTCTAAGCATTAAAGTTTTAAAGTACCTCATTGTTTTTTTTACTTTTAAATGCTCAGTTGTGCGCTACCTTGAATTAATCCCTGTCACTAATGTTATCCTAAACTGCTCACATCCAACACGCTATTACCAGTGGCTAGAAATCATGCAGAAGAAAAAGAAATTGAATCAATCCTAAATTAGAGTCCTTCCATTTCAATATTAGATATCAAAAAGAGACATTGTATTTACCTCTTAAGTAGAAATGTAACCTCTTGAGTACACTTCCCTGCAATAACTTCCTGAAGTAACTCTGGTACATGAACATAAGTATGAACTACTACATCCAGAACAGCACATAAGTAAATATTCTACAAATATGTTTTCGATTTGATAATTCTCCCAATTACTTTTGAAGCCTAGGTTTCAAAATTACATCTGTATAAGAAAAAAAAAAAAAACAACCAACACTTTCAAACTAATCATAAAACAATTTATCACATCTTGTTTTCACCTGTAAGTCAGTGTCCCTTGCATCATGTTCATGTTTAAAATTTAGCAAACTAACATTCATTTCAAAATCGCCAAACCATATAAAATAGAATATCTTTATAAGGCTAATCTAGAATTTAGATTTCACTATTTTTGATTTTAGTCTCTGAGACCTAAAGAATTCAGAAAACTGACACTACACACTACCCTATTAACACTGCTTTAAAGATGTATTTCCTCATAAAAATTGTTTACTATTGCTAAAACAACTATTTTACATTCATAAAAATTACATAAGTGGACTGTCATAGTAAATAACAGGAAGAAATGGCATCAGTAGATTTTATTTCCCTGAGAAGGCATTTATTTTCCTGACACAATATTTCAGCTTGGTGACAGGAAACCCTGCAGGTTGCATCTGTTAATTTAGAGGGTTTAAAATATAAAGCTATACTGCTACAATGGGGACTACTTTTTAAAAGTAATTTAAATTAGCTGTTCTGCCTGCAAAAATGAAACAAACAAATGACTCATTCAGATTGGTTCACTCCTATCTGATGCTCGCTGTGCTGCCTAACAATTCCAAGTTGGACCTGTGATACGACCTCTGTAGCTTCCAGTTCATTCCACCACCACATTCACTCTGCTCAAGTAGCCTTTCAGTTAGATGAGCATACCTTCAGAGTTCAGCGTAATAAGGGTGACATTGTTTCCAATACTTTGGCTTCCTATTTGTCCGCTGTTGGAAACTGAGTCACTGGCCTCAGAGCCACTCTCTCCATCTTCATTGTGACTGTCGTCATGCCCAGGAACTTTCACCACTATGGTGTTCTGCCTACGTCCAGGAACAGCACTATGGAAAAGAAAAGTAGGTAACTTTGGGAAAAACACAATCCTTGTTTAGAAGTAGCATCATTGTAAGGGAATTGAAAACACTGACAGAATTACATGTATTATAAAAGTATACTCCTTTAAACAAGCCTACTCCTGTTCACAACTCAAGTTATAATCTTACTCTACTCCTTATACATCCATGCCAACTGCTTGTCTCTAATTTCTCTGCAAGATCCACTTGGGATGCAAAAAAGTTAGAGCAGCACAGGCACACACTAATATACGCATTCAAAACACAGACTAATCACTTTTTTTTTCCTTTTTTTCTGATATCCAGCAACATAAAATGGACAGAAAATTGCGGAAGAAAAAAAAGTTTTAGATAAACTTTCTAAATTTGCATCAGTGGAAAAGTCTAGGCCCAATGTGCAAACAAAACAAAACAAAAAATTATGATAATTTTATAATATTATGTAAGAATATTTTCTATCAAAAATCTCCAGTTCCACTTTACTTAAAATTTGCTTTAAACAGCATAAATTCTAACAAGCCTTCCCGGGTGGCTGCATATTCCTTTTTCAGCTGGTTAAACATGGGCTCTTGGCACGTTCCTATGTGATTGTGCTTCCACGTAAAATACATGTAGCTGTGGACACTCTTTCAACTAACACTGAACTAATCCTACATCCTCTAACATACTCTCACCCCATCAAGCATTGCTTTATACCTTCCCTGTTGATACAAGGCCTCTATAGGCAGAACTGTTCACCTGGTAAAATATACAGGTACCAGTTCCATGCCACCCCCTACACTATCACCTATCACCTAGAACATTCCTCATTTTTTGTCTTCAAAATGCTGCAGAGACTTTATCTGTCAAAGGAGTGAATGAAGGGGAGGATTCCCGCAACCACTACTAACTTGCTAAGGATATTTTCCAGAGAATCCGCTGCTCTGCTCAGGGGCTCTTCCTGCCCAACCATCTTGGCTACAATTGAATTCTGCCGGTCATTGTTCAGTATTACTGTTGTCTGAGGGACAACACTACAAGACAAAAATCAGAGAGGAAAATGGAATGTAAAGGAGCAGATCTTATGAATAATACATTAACAGAGTCTTATGGTTTAAACAGTCTACTTAGAAGCAGGAACTGCCTGTATGCCTTGCTCTTGCATCACAGTTCTGTATCAAATGCTAACACTGGTAATCCATCGCATTTGACATCTGTACCATTTCAAGCACTCAAATTCTTCAGAGGACACATAGCTTCAACAAAATTATACAGAAGTCTACCACTCCTGGCAAAGCAATAAGGAATTTATCAACTCGAGACACACAGGAAAAAGTCTGCAAATCACTGCTCCAAAGAGCCACCAGATTCTTGCTTTGAAAAGTCTGAGCATGAGCATTTATAGAGATCTATGGTCGACTTACATGGTAATGCACCATTTGAGCAGGATAATTCTTAGAAAAAATAATGTAAAAGTGTTTATTGCAAAATGGGATGATGAGCTTAGTTAAAAAGCATGCACTGTCTTGCAGGGCTGGGGGCTTGTGGAGGGCAGGAGGGGTACTAGGGGCATCACAGCAGAACAGGGACAGACTGCAGCTTCAAATAATGACAGGACTGAACTAATTCTTGAGTGCATTTAACATACAAAAAACCAAAAAGAATATTTAAAACAGGAAAGCATTTAGCTTGTGAGAAACCAGAAAGCCTTCATTAGCACTTACAATGTAGAAGAAAATTACTAGACAAATGTTGTATAGAAAAAACATATTAGATCTACATTATAATACAAAAGTAAATATGAGAGCAAATTGGCCCTGGCATGCAGCTTATCATTTGATTTGCTTTCACAAATTATAAACATTATCCCCACACCATTACTCTATATTCTAAAGCATGGTTTTGATACTTAAGACTGTGTCCGCTGTACTCATGGTAAACTTAAGGAGAGAACTTAGAAGAAAGTCTTCTCTGTCTCTAAATCACACATTTTCTTCTTTCTCTCTGCTTCCCACAATAAACAGCCCGCTACTGTTTTTACCATCTAACATTTCAAATATGACTAATGGATATTTATTTTTCCTAACTGTATCTCTTAACTAATTGTTGAGACATACAAATCTAACGACAGCAGCTGTTTATTTCAGCTGTAATAAGAGTGCCTGACTGCTTAAATATTCATGTGCCTACTTAAGACTTCCGGCGTTACAACAGCCATTGGTAAGACCTAAATAAAAGATAGAAAACTGCCCTGAGAGCTAAGGATAAATGAGTCTCAACTTTGGCACAGATAAAATGGTTGACAACAGGTTTTTTGGATACGAAAAGCCCCAAAGCTACCTTCCTTTAACACTAACTGCATCTGGAGCTACCAACAAATGGTACTCCTCATGGGCTGCCAAGTAGCAGGTGGACTGCAAACCTTGAGAAGCTCTAGAAGATGTTTGTCTCATCTCAGATGAGTGCTGACTGTGCTACAGCTTTTCATCTGCATATGAATTTCAGTTCATATTAAGCAATAAATGGGAAGGTTCTGTTAGGTTTTTTCAGCTGCCATCTAGAATCTAGGGGTTTATGATGCTTTCATAGTCGCCTTTTCAGAAGTTTATCCATTATCAAGGGGAAAAAAACATGCATTTTTATTGAAGAAAAAGAAAAAGAAAAAAAAAAGGCAACTTCTGTCTGTTTTCTCAACTCCAGCACCAAGCACTTGAAAATAAAAACATCTCACACTGAATACCTGATAAAAGCAACACTTGGCAGTGGCAATGCTAGCAGTCCCCCCAGTCTAGCATCAATATTACATGTTCCTGTTACATATCCCAAACTGTCCACGTAGCCACATTTGAAGTTTTCACAGGCTGGTTTAAAATGTTCAAGAATTTTACACTTCCTTTAGACACTGTTCTTTATCACCATCTTTCCTGCAATCACTTCTGAATGCCTGTTTAAAACGTCACTTATGAAGCTTATTTTTAATGAATACTCTGAATAATTAATTTCAGCTGTAGAGATAAATGCAATAAAATTACATTTATAAAAGTCCTTAGGATTTTACTCATACTAAGTTTATATTTGGAAAAGAGAGACTTAGCACTAAAAATAAGGAAGAAGTTGGGGGAGTTGCCCTTTGGGGTTTTCTTTAGGAATATTCATTTTTAAGGAAGGCAATCTAGAGAGTGAGCTGGATAGCATACAGCCAATTTAAGCAAATTTAGAACAAGGAAATGCTTTTATATAGCCCACCAGCACAGATTTATCCCCTCTTCAAGGCATCAGTGCTTCAAGCTTGCTTACTTTAAAGCATAAGCATTTTTTACAATTTATCCCTAGACAAACACCCATGAAAACACTGGCTCCTCTCCAAGAATTAACTCTTCCCAGTTAGTAGAGCAGATTATTCACAAGAAAAATCCACCTGCGGTTGTTCTGGGAGGAGCCACTAATTTACTGACACATACTTTCCTGGTTATACAGCACAAAGGCAAAACCAGACACTACATACACAAAGAAAACTGCTGCAACAACCCACAACCACCACCAAATTGTCCACCAATTGTTTTACATGTGGAAATGAACTGTTCTTAAGCTGTAAGGAATCAAAGAACCCATAAAGCAGTTTGGAGGAAAAACAAAAGTTACACGAAAGCACAGTGGTAGAGGACAGCTAAAATAATTGCTTGGAAATGTTCACACTACACAACAAATCTACAACCACAAATTAACCTTTCTCTGTGATTTCTCTCTCCTGAGTAGGAGCTCTAGTTTGAAAATAACTGGAGTTTCTTGTTTATTATCAAGAATCATTAGTGTTGGATAAGAGTATTTGCATCTACTAACACAAAGACTCCAGTAAAATTCAATTCTTTATCACTCTTAAAGAGAAAATTTTTATGTTTTATGCTTAACTCCTGTAGAATAACGCTTTCAAAAGCAATGTGTGGGGTGAATGAGGTAACATCTAAATTCAAATAATCATAAATGTTAATCAAGGAACTACAATTCGGGTTCATGATATACATGGAACAAGAATGGCAACAGAATTTTCTGAAAAATTCTGACAATGAGGCATCATGAGGCAGAAATTTTTCAGAGCTGATGCTGTGAAACTTGCACAGTCACTTATCTGGATGAAAATAACAACTGGCACTAATACAAAAAGGTTCCACTATGCTTGAAAAAGCAGAATTTTACAGGATTGTCTTAGGCTCCAACTTGTACATAGGAGAAATGGATATCCACAAGATACCCTGCAGATACAGGAATATGCTTCCTGTTAAATTTCCTGTGAGCTGTTCTATTCTCTGTTTTCAGATTACTTATTTTAGAGACAACAAGAAATCCACTGAATACAGAATCACAGAATCATAGAATAGTTAGGGT
This sequence comes from Psittacus erithacus, assembly GCA_009867235.2. Lineage (NCBI taxonomy): Eukaryota > Metazoa > Chordata > Aves > Psittaciformes > Psittacidae > Psittacus > Psittacus erithacus. The sequence continues at coordinate 4,198 of WYDI02021103.1, read as the reverse complement.
TGGAAAGGACCTAAAGATCATCCAGTTCCAACCCCTCTGCCATGGGCAGGGACACCCCACACTAAACCATGTCACTCAAGGCTCTGTCCAACCTGGCCTTGACCACCACCAGCGATGGAGCATTCACAACTTCCTTGGGCAACCCATTCCAGTGCCTCACCACCCTCACAGTAAAGAACTTCTTCCTTAGATCCAATCTAAACTTCCTCTGTTTAAGTTTGAACTCTTTACCCCTTGTCCTGTCACTACAGTCCCTAATGAACAGTCCCTCCCCAGCATCCCTATAGCCCACTTTAGATACTGGAAGGCTGCTATGAGGTCTCCACACAGTCTTCTCTTCTCCAGACTGAACAACCTCAACTTTCTCAGCCTGTCTTCATACGGGAGGTGCTCCAGTCCCTGATCATTCTTGTGGCCTCCTCTGGGCTTGTTCCAACAGCTCCATGTCCTTTTTATGTTGATATACATGTTAATATACATCTATGTTAAAATACATGAAATTAAATAAGGAATTCTATGGAAAGCCAAAATATTGGGCTACCCTGACAAAAATTCAGAGGAAATCATTAAAACTTATTACAGCCCCGTTCATCCTCATATTAGATTATTCTAATTTTTTTTTTCAGTCTGTACATCTCCTGCCACATAGTGGCAATGAATTTACTTTAATCATTACTTATGTACTAAAATACAGAAAATAAATTACAAAGAAGGAAAGCTTCTGATATTCACTCTGATCCTAAATGAAGCAATTCTTCCAATGAATGCTGCCAGTACTATACTCATGGAGAAGATGGAAAGAAAATATTAAGAAGGGTCAGGGGGAGTGCTTCAGAAAACCCATGTTGCTGCACAGGCTTCAGGACTTTCCATTTGTGTTCACGTGCTCCTTTCCCCATAAGCATTAGAACTTGGAGAGGCTCGTTCTGCAATTTTCCTATTCTTGGACACAACTCAGTGAAAAATTTAAAATGTATGCAACCTACAGATAATATTATATTCTGGGAAATTTTTTTGAATGCAGTTTACCAAATACTGTTAACTTAGAGGTGAAAATATTTCTAAAAAAAAAAAAAATAAACATACCAGATGATGATTTTCAAGTGCACAAATTTAGCCTCTGCCTTCTCTCTCTCTCTTTTTTTTTTTTTTTAATATGAAAGGACATTCTACATTTTGCATAAGATAATTGCTGCCAAAGACAGTTTTCGGTATGGAAATGTGTGAGTCATAGATACGACCATTAGTCTTAACTGTTGGTTTTTCATTGCCAACAACCTGTCAATCACACAGAATGCAGCCAATGACATAAAAGAACTTTTGGCAATACCAGGACCATCATCTCCTCCTCTTCCCATATGAGGTTTTCATTTAGAAAGAAAAAAATAAAGAATAAGGAGCTGACATTTCAATCTTCCACAAGGTACAAGATCAAAAACGTTTCTGTAAACTGATGACAATGAGTTGCGATAAAAATCAGGCCAAAGTTTTCAAACATGAGTGCTCTATTAAACCATTTCTGAGCCTTCTTTGAACATGTGATCTTGCAAGTAGGTAACTAAGAGCCTAGCTTCAAGACTCCAAACTAGCCACAACCACACAAACTGCTGTTTCCTGGCCACATAAATACCTTGTGGTCGCTCCAATGCTTACGCAGCGGGTGCTGCTTATGCGGAGCCAGGGCTCCTGAGAATATCATTCTCTCATCCTCTAGTGTACATCTCAGAAGATACAGAAAAAGGGGATCAGGAAGGCTGGAACTGGAGTTAGTGCTGGCAGACTGCTCGTTCTGAAGCTGTTCAGCCAAACATAGCCTTAAGGAAAGCAAGTCTGGGAAACAGACCTGGAATTCTCACATCTTCCACTTTACTTCTGTGGGGCGGAACATGAAGACTTAAGTGTATATAGCTCATAGGGGGGCTGGGAGTGGGTGTCTGAAGGAATATTACAATTAGCCCTGCCATGAGGAAAATCTACATATTTTTCAAATTATACAGAAAAATACCATTTTAGAAATGTGGTAATTTCTTTACTTTCTTTTCTTTTTTATCTTTCACTAACACTTGTGTTCCTCTGTAACACCAGCCACCCCGGCTCTTTCCATCACCATTCAGGGAGATAACGCTAAATGCTTCTTCCTCTTGATGACCACCTGCTCCCTTTGCCTTCTGCACACACAGTTAAGATTCCATATCCAAACAGGAATGAGAAAACTGACTTATAAATTTATGCTATGGTATGCATGAACAAAACCACAAACTGGCAAAACATGCACAAAATTACATTGGATTTATGTCAAAAAACAATGAATGCAGCTCCTCACCATCCAGGACAGAGCAAACTCGCCAACAATCAGATGATTCACCAAGATGAAGACCAGTGGAACACCTGCTGTAGGGTAGGGAGCTGTATGGGCACCTGAACAGTTAGAATTTTAATATCCCTAAACTACATTCACCCAGTCAAGTCAATTGCCAGAAAAGCAGCAGTATTATCCATCACTTTCAGTAAGAATTCAGCCATCAAAAATTATCTTTGGATTCTTTGCATCTGGAACATCACATAAGAGCAGACATTATAAAGACACACTAATTTTTAGATCCTGTGAAAAGACAAGCCAAAGTACACCAACCGTCACTACAGAGATTCATGGATGTGAAAACTGAGAAAGCTGTAATCAATTAATAATAAAGATAAAGCAAAGGCAGCATTTATTAAAACATACCATTAACAGCTTAAGAACATTTAACGTAAGATTTTCAGCTCAAGTAAGTATGAGCCAGACATTTTCCAAGTTACAAAATACATTTATATGGAGTTTGTTGTATACAGCCTTACCTAGAGAGCGCCTCTGAATTGGCTGACAATCAAAGACATGAATCACTAGCTTTAAGACCTATTTTATCAACCAATTTTAAAAGCTGTTAACTTCTGTTGTGGATTATTCTGCTCTGAGAAAAGGTAAACAATCAAGTGTAGACATCCACAAATGATAACACCCATTTCCAGCTAGTTCAACAACTAACCAACAGGCTACAAGTGACCTGAAGAACCTAACACTTAAAGCAACGGGGTTACTTCAGGGATCTCATGGTATAGGTATGCAAGCAACTGGAAAACATTTCTGGTGGAGTTTCTGGGGGGGTTGCTCTATTTGGATTTATTTTTAAGGGAAAAAAATAAAGGGGGGGGAAGGGGCAGGGAAAGAGAACCCACAATCATTTCTTTTACTTCAAACTCAACTGAAGCTACATAAAAGATCAATGCACAATGAACTTTTGGCCTCAGCAGATACACAAAAGCATCACAACCAATACATCCAGGCCACATGCAAACAACAACTAGAACTGAAAAATACCGCTAACAAATGTCATTGATTATTAGCCTCTGATTATGGACAAGAAATGAACAGGCCACGACTTATATACAGGGACTCTACTTTGAAAGGCACAGAGTAACCCATCTGTCGGCTTGACCCAGTCTCAAGGGAGGTGTGTTGCCTACCAGGGGCTCAGATCAGGGATGTTGCAGAGAGGCTGCCTGGTCTAGTGAGTCCCACTGTTATCCAGTTCTAATCGCTCATGTCGGTGCTAGTGATATAGACAGCACTAGCCTGAAGAACATTAAGAAAGACTACAGAGCCCTGGGAGAGGTGGTTAGGGGCTCTGAAGCGCAGATTGCCTTTTCATCAGTTCTCCAGGATAAAGGGGAGGACCTTAAAAAGGCTAGGAGGATTTGCCAGGTTAATAAATGGTTAGAACAGTGGTGCCACAGTCAGGGATTTGGGTAGCTAGAAGATGGGACTCAATTTGGGAGGCCAGGTCTACTGGAGGCTGGTGGAGCTGGTCTGAAAACCAAGGGGAAGAGCAGTTTTGGCAGAAGCCTTGCCAGGCTGGTCAACAAAGCTTTAAACTAGATGTGTTGGGGAGGGGGGCATCATTCCACCCCAACACACCCAGTCAGTTGCCAGCACCCATAAAAATTCTTGGAGCTGAAGTGTGCCCTCACAGCCCGGAACCCCCACCTTGTGCTGGGCTGCATCAAAAGGAAGATAGTCTGAGAAAGTTGGGGCTGTTCAGCCTGGAGAAGAGAAGCTGCATGGAGACCTCATAGAAGCCTTCCAGTATTTGAAGGGGGCCTATAAGGATGCTGGGGAGGGACTCTTCATTAGGGACTGTAGTGATAGGACAAGGGGTAA
>WYDI02021101.1:0-41664 GCA_009867235.2 Psittacus erithacus | reverse complement strand
GGCTGCATGGAGACCTCATAACAGCCTTCCAGTATCTGAAAGGGGACTGTAAGGATGCTGGGGAGGGGCTCTTCATTGGGGACTGTAATGATGCTGGGGAGGGGCTCTTCATTAGGGACTGTAATGACAGGACAAGGAGTAACGGGTTAAAACTTAAACCAGGGAAGTTTAGGTTGGGTATAAGGAAGAAGTTCTTTACTGTGAGGGTGGTGAGGCACTGGAATGGGTTGCCTGGGGAAGTTGTGAATGCTCCATCCCTGGCGGTGTTCAAGGCCAGGTTGGAGAAAGCTTTGAGTGACGTGGTTTAGTGTGAGGTGTCCCTGCCCATGCCAGGGGGATTGGAACTAGATGATCTTAAGGTCCTTTACAACCCTAACTACTCTATGATTCTATGATAAAGGCCTCTTAAAAATGTGTAAGCAGCACATTGGAATCTATACTTTTTGTCTGGTGATCTTGTATTTACTTCCTTCAGTAATTTCTCACATTGATTCTTATGTGATGCAGATACTCAAAAATGAACTATCTCCCACACTTCATTTAGAAAATGTCTCTATTTTTTCATTTGTCCCAAGCAGCTGTTCTAAATTCTCCTTATCAATTCTATACCTTCTCTCTCCCTATCATCAGCTGAACTATTACAGTGTCTGCCTTACACTGAAGGAACTAAATTAGAAGCAAGACTTATGCAGATAAAGAAGTCTTTGACAGTCCAAGTATGTTTAAAACAAAAGGCATTTTTACACAATGCATGTTTTACTTATAGAAGCTCATTGTTGCAAAATATTCTGTCATCCAAAACAAAAAATAGGTTAAATGAAGAAATAGTCAAGTTCGTGGAGGTCAGATAGATCATGGATGGTTCAGATGCAGTCCTTTTCCTTCGGAATTCTCTCAGCTGTGTATTGCTGGAGACTGCCATTAGAGTAAATTACAGATATATGTTTTTTTGTGCTCTTAATATCCAGTTGTGAAGTCGGATGTAGGCTGCGTGACTTTAGTCCTGATCAGTAAGATACCACTAATTCCTGAAAGTCTTATAAATCTCGTGAGCATGAGTACTTGAATGGAAAATTCTCTGAGAATCTTAAGTTGCATTTCTCTGTTGTTCCTCACCCCCTAAGATGATTACATTTCCCTTCTGATTGTTACCCTTTTCTTTTCCTAAAAGCCATTAGCTTCTTTGCGAATAAGGCCACGCCAGCGCTGGAGATGTGAATGTTTAAAAGTTGTGCTACAAAATATCAAACCTGCCTAAGCCTCTGGGAAAAGAAAGAAAAGACAGTATGTTCTGTTTCCTCCATAGTGCTAAGTCTGTTAGGGAATCTGCGCAGCGGATTGTTGTTTCGTGCTGTCAGCTTCAGATGCCTTTTTATGGTACGATTGTGGGTGCTGCTTCAGGTTAATGCAAACAAATGCACCACTATAGTTTTAAGAATCTGCTTTGAAATTCCATAGCAAAAATGAAAGTGTATACCAAAAAAGTATCAAAAGAATGAGCTGATTAAAAAAAAATTTCAAAGTTCTGTGTATACTTATGTGAAGTATATTATTTTAAAATATTTGCTATATTACTTACTAAAGATTACAGTAACTAATAAATTGCTAGAATTTATAAAGGCAAAGAATATGGCAAAAGGGAATCCCTTTTTTAAAATTTTATTCCTTTGAGTTTGGAGGTCTTTTTATGTGTGGATGAGAAAACTATTGATTTAGAAACAGAACAGCTGTTTCAGTCTTGGTGGTGATGAGCAGTGCATTGATTGCAGTGGTGGTAACTGAGTTATAGTCTTTAAAGATAGTGGAATGTGTTCAATGTTAATCTAACAGTTTGCTAACAGAATAGGAAGCTCTAATCAGTATTAAAAATGACTTGATACTTTGTTTAGCAGAAGCTACAAAAAAAAAAAAAAACAAAACAAAAAACCCATAAAACAGTGCAGTGGGCATTGAGTTTTGCTGTGAAAACAATTAAATAAAAGCTATAAACCATCTGAATACAATTCCAAAAAAGGTAATAGCTTTTGAGATTTCTCCTTGCTTTATCTTCATTTACTAAACTTATGAATGCTAATAATGAAACTAGCAGGTTAGAAATATTCTATATCTTAGAGATACTTGGTGTATTCAGATCAAACTATCACTTTTGGCTTCATATATTTATTTATATTTTTAAATTTTGTTCGGGATTGTGAGCATTCTGAAATGCTAATAATTTATGGGCCATGTTCTACACTAGCAAGAATTAAGGTTCTAAGAAATATGTATTTCTGTAGGGCTCTTTTAAGGTGATAACATGTTTATGTAGAAATTCTTTTAATGGCTTACATACACAGCAAGTACTGTTTCAATTAAAGCAGTTCGAAGCAAGTCCTGGTACTGGTTTGCATCTAAATTGTTTTAGTTGCAGGGTGATTTGTGGTGTCTGGCCTGACTGTATGATGGCCCAGCCTTATTTAAGCATCTTGTAGTACTGAGTGTTTCTGGACCATGCCTGTTGTTGTAGTACAGTGAGTCCATTCACGAGAATCGCACTAATACCAGTGTCAGGCGAAATTGCATTTGTTCTGTCTCTACTGGCCATGAATATTCTGAAAATCTTACTTAAGCTGGTTCAGTTAGAAACAGGTTAATTCACCCCCCAAAATAAGGCATTCATGTTAGATTCATTGTGTGAAGGGAAAAACCTATAAGTGGTATAATATGTGATTAAACTTTGTTCTGTAAGCATGTGCAAGATAAGTAATTTCTAGCTAAGAGAAACTGGTTTATTCAGCTGCTTGAAAATTCCTTCAGACTTAATGAAAACCTGCTTGGCTGCCATGTGCATTTAAAGGAATGCTGCAGTTTCTGTTCAGCAGCTTTGTGGGAAGCATATCCAAATGATGATAGAACACCACGGGATGTGCATTTGAAGTGAGAATGATGGACAAACTTGAAATAAATATATTGCAAATTTTGATCCCAGCAAATTTAAAGATAATATGATCAGGGTGTCTATTTAAGTGATTTCTCAAGAGTTTGCATATGCTTGTGTAACATAAAACCTAATTTTCTAGGTTTGCAAAATTTGGGAAATCAATAGTTTTACTAATTCATAACTAACTAAAAGGAGGAGGGAGAGTAAGAGGTGTCTTGTCTCTTTTCCCAAGTAACAAGTGGTAGGACAAGAGGTAATGGCCTCAAGCTGCACAAGAGGAGGTTTAGAATGAATATTAGGAGAAATTTCTTCACCAAAAGGGTGATCAGGCATTGGAACAGGCTGCTCTGGGATGTGGTGGAATCACTGTCCCTGGAAGTGTTAAAAAAAAATGCATAGATGAGGCCCTTGGTGACATGGTTTAGGGGTGGTCCTGGCTGTCCTGGGGTGACTGTTGGACATGATGATCTTAAAGGTCTTTTCCAACCTAACTGATTCTATGATAACAGAAAGCCATGGTTAGCGTTTTGGAGAACTTTTCTGAGCTTGATGGTGTGGAAGTTATGTTGACGCTTTTCTCCAAACTACCGTTCTTTTCTGGTAACAAGCTGGATTTCTTGTTTTAATGTCACATAGTATCAATACTTTGTCTGCTACATGAGTTGCTGTATAGTTTCCTGTGTGATCTGCAGCTGCTTCAGAGGGCTGGAAGTCTTGAGTCAGATCTGCTGGCAACTTAGTAGATATCTTGGATAGTTTACACCTCATAAGCTATGTATGCAGAATTGAATTGGATTGCAAATGTCAACTTCAGAGTAATCTGAATCACATTTAAGGGTTTTTGACTATATGACTAGATATTTGTGACTATAAGAACTGATTTTATGTTCTATTTTTGTGCGTTTCCCTTTGTTAGAACAAGTTGTGTATTAGCAGGTACCAAATTTAAATTCCTAGTACAACTGTATTTCTAAATACAAATCAGGTATTGATCCAATTTGTTGACTTTTCTCTGGCACTTGAGTCTTCACAGAGAATGTCAAGCAGAATGTGTTCTGTTGCTACTTTCAATTTCTTAAAATGGGAGATCATGCAGTGTTTAAAATCCAGTTCCTGCTTTATAATGAGTGAAGGCTCTTCAGTGTTCTTTCTGAAATAAATCTGTGATTTTTAGTTCAAATTGTTGGGAAGTTGCTTGCTCCAGGTAATACAATGTCAGTGTCCTGTTTCCCAGTGTTGTTACTCCTGGCAGAGAGGTAGAGGAGTTGAACCACTTTCTAACATTCTAGTTAGTTATTGGCACATTAGTGGTTACTCCCAGCAGAGAGGTAAAGGAGTTGAACTGCTTTCTAACATTCTAGTTAGTTATTGGCATATTAGTGGACCAGCTAGTATGAATAAGATAATACAGTTGTATTTTACTCATTCCAGTCAATAAATATCTGCTCCTAAATGTATTTTCTGAAACTTTTCACTAGCAGTGAAAATTGCAATTGGGGTTTGAGGTTGTGTGTGAGAAAAAAAGTCTCTCTCAATAACTGCACACCTTTTTCCTCACTTGTCTGAGAGTTATGATGGAATATAAAATCATAGAATGGTTATGTTAAAGATCATGTAGTTCCAACCCCCTTCCATAGGCAGGGGCACCTTCCATTAGACCAAGTTTCTCAAGGGCCCCATCCAACATGACTTTGAACAATGCCAGGGATGGGGCATCCACAGCTTCTCTGGTCAACCTGTGCCAGTGTCTCACCACCCTCATAGTGAAATTTTCTCCTAATACCTCATATGAATCTCCCCTCTTTCAGCTTAAAGCTATTTCCCCTTGTCCTGTCACATACCCTTGTAAAAAGTCCCTCACCATCTTCCTTATAGGCCCCCTTCAGATACTGGAAGACTGTTTTGTCTCTCCCCAGAGCCTTCTCTTCCCCAGGCTGAACAAGCCCAACTCAGTCTGTATTCATAGGGGAGGTGCTTCAGCTCTCTGATCATCTTGGTGGCTTTCCTCTGGACTCACTCTGGGCTCCCCCCGCTGCCTTGTCTTGGGGGCCCCAGAGCTGAGCACAGTACTGCGTGTTGGATTCTCATGAAAGCAGAGTAGAGGGCGAATAGAGCTTCTCATTAGTCAACACCTGGAAGTCCTTCTCCTCAGGGCTGCTCTCAATCCAGTCTCCACCCAGCCTGTAGTTGTGCTTGCCCCAGTCCAGGTGTAGAACCTTGCACTTGACCTTGCTGAACTTCATGAGGTTTGCATAGGCCCATCTCTCAAGCCTGTCCAGGTCCCTCTGAATGGCATCCCTTTCCCTCAGTGTGTCAACTGCGCCAGACAGCTTGGTGTCGGCAAGTCTGCTGAGAGTGCACTCAGTCTCACTGTCCATGTCACTGACAAAGATGTTAAAAACAATGGTCCCAACACTGACTCCTGAGGGACACCACTTGTCACTGATCTCCATTTGGACCTTGAGCCATTGAGTGCAACCATCTTCATCTCCAGGGTAATATTCGCACTATTTTGCAACATACTGTGTTGTTTCAGTGTCATGCAAACTGCAAAAGATAATAGCTTTTATGGAATGTTTTAAATCATAACCTATGTATTTCCTGGAAGTTTTATCACATAAATTTAAGCCAAGACACTTGGTTCTCATTGATGAGTAGCTAAATGAAAGATAAACCTTAGATAATTCGGAGTTTAACCACTGTAAATAAATTATTTTTGTAAAACTACACAGAAGTAAATCCCTAATTCTGCAGACAATATCCTGAACTTGCTGTTGGTTTTGAGTTGTATTAAACAACTGAAACATTTGATTTTTTTAAATCGTCTTAGCTTACAGTTCACAGTAGGATTGCGAGATAAAAAAAGCAAATATTTTGATGAATATCTTTGTTTCTAAAAGTGATTTCTCTTGTTGTCTTTCTCCATGTATTATTCATCTTTTGGGAAGAACCACCAGTGCCTGAAGGTGATTTTGTAATGCTTTTTCATTAATGCTGTTTTTTCTAGACAATCTATACATTAATGTGTTCTGTGCCCCATGAGAATAATGATACATCACTTTGGGAAAAAACCCCACCAAAACCAAACAAGAACCCTGTGGTTACATTAGGCCTTGAAAGGTGATCATAGCAGGATTGTTCACAAATGTACAAACTCATGCCACTGTACAACTTAGATTAGAAAAAGAAAGAATTACAAAAACTCAGAGGCTGTTTATAGGATTAACAAAAGGAGCCTCCATCAGGGCTAATGACCCGCTTTGCTATATCACAGACACGGTGAATTCTTTATCTTAAATTTATTGAAATATTATTTTGTGGCACTGAATGTATAAAAAATGTTTGCACAGGAACTTAAATATGGGAAGTGTTTTACAAATTAAGAAATCAGGAGAGGGACTTTTTACAAGGGTATGTGACAGAACAAGGGGAAATAGCTTTAAGCTGAAAGAGGGGAGATTTGGATTAGATATTAGGAAAAAATTGTTCACCAGGAGGGTGGTGAGACACTGGCACAAGTTGCCCAGAGAAGCTGTGGCTGCCCCATCCCTGGCAGTGTTCGAGGCCATGTTGAATGGGGCCTTGAGCAGCCTGGTCTAATGGAAGGTGTCCCTGCCCATAGCAGGGGAGCTGGAACTAGATGATCTTTAATGATACTTTCCAATCCAAACCATTCTATGATTCTATGAACTTTTCAGATCAAATAAGCAATGATATTCTGTCATTATACATAGTAGTGTTTAACAGAATTGTACAATATGCTGTATTTTTATGAGACTTTTTATATAGCTGTTTAATATGTACTGCTTGGATTTTTTTTTTTTTTCTTAGGCTTTGGATCAAACATGCTATTATTTTGCATGGAGTACTAAATGGACTTATCAGTTTAAATGCAGAACTTGGTTCTTAAACATATAGTCATTAAGGGTGACATGTATATTGTCAGTTAAATAGCAGCACTTCAGTACCTACCTGAAGTGGTAGATACTTGTGGGGACAGACTTTTATGTACGGCCTACAGGACAGCCAATTTAGGCAGTGGTTCAATAAGGCAAATGGATTCTAGATATCCCTGATTTCAGATGCAGAACTTTCAAATCTAGAGGCTATTACCAGAAATTAACTCTGTTTAGCTTAAATTTATAAAAGGGCTTTGAAAAGAACCTTATAGGAACATTCCTTTCACTTAGAACAGTCATATCTGTACAAGCGTCTCAGGTATTGCATTAGAATGAAAATAAAGTGAAGTATAAGATTCTTCTTTTGATCAGATGGAACATGTGGAAGAATCTTTTGTTTGTCATCCCTTTCTCGTAGATTTATTCCTTCCCCTCGTTTTGTGTTGTTTTTTTTTTTTTTCCAGCTAGTATTTCGATACAAATTTTTCTCAACTCAGTTAGAATACAGAAATATACCTAGAGAAAACATATAGGGCAGCCACTTTCCAAACCCCTATTCTTGCACTAACTGATGTTGATTGCAGTACATTTAGCTATAGTAATTTAGATGGTAGTTCAGTCACTGCACTGGAAAGTATACCAAAGTATAATCCAAAAAAACATAGATGTGCCAAAATAAAGTGAAGAAATGGTCATTTTATGAATTTTACAAAAAAAAAAAAGGCATTTAAAAAAATTGCATAGAAGCTGGGAAGAAAGAACAGCAAGTCAATTAATATCTCTGCTTGTGAAAGAAATAACTAAAATTTTGTACGTGTTATGTACATCATGTTTAAAGGACTGGTGCATGAAAATAAGTCTCAAATAATCTGCATGCAGACACAAACGGATAATGAGCTATGAGAAAAGAGGTAGTGAGTTCGGGTGCTCACAAGGAGGCTTCATAATGAAAGAAGGAAGAAAGAAAAATAAAAGATTTGAGAAATGAAGAAGGGAAATTAATGTTGGTAAAATAGTTTAGTTATTTCCTATTGTAAATTATTGAAGCTAATCTGTAATAACTGAATTATGCATTTATCAATACTCTTTATTTCTTAAGTATACACAGATACTTTCAGTTAGCTGTTCTGTATTTGGATGCTGAGGGAATTCACAGTCAGAATTCAGTCCTGTGAGGTCAAAGCTATTTCATAATGCCATAACTCTCCTAATTGCTAGTAACCTAGAGCATATCTTGATTCAAAGTCAGTCTCTGGCTTAGTTAAGGCAGTGCTCTTCTCATGCAAAACTCACAAGTGAACTTCTGATAGTTAAAATAGTAGTAAGACTGCAGCATGGGTCTGTCTTTTTTTTTTTGACTCTCTATGAGGTTATGACTTTAAGGTTTCCCAGAATTGTAAATATGATGCACTTGATCAAAACATAATTTTAATCATAAAAATAATGTGAGTGAAATAAAATAGAAAAGCAACTTATGACATATCCCACAGAACTCAAACTTCTAACATGTAATATTACTTATATGCATGTATGTGCCAGCATATATAATTGTCACACAAGTGAATACAAGTTATTAGGATTTTATATTGTAAAGGTTCCAAAAAGCTTTTCTAACATCTTTGTTACAGTGAACTGGCTGTTTCTGTTTTCAAAAGTATTCCATTTTATTGAGAGAAGGTCATTACTGTAATATTAGTCCAAATTGACTGTACTTGTTTCCCAGGGGATGTTATTTGGTTACTAAAAACATAACCTAGAGTAATTTTTCATGTATAATTGCATAGTTTTAATGATCCACTTCTGCTTTAATCAATTTTCAGAGGGAATATTTTTGGTTTGTTTTTTTTTTTCCCCAGCCGATTCTACAAACACACTGAAGGACTGATTTAAGTATAGGCAAGTTTTTCTGTGAATTTGAATTCTTCTCCCCCCCAGTCAAACTGTCTTCCTGTGGCTGTTTTTAGTTACCTCAACAGCCCATGCTTGGAAACAATCATGTCACTGACACATTTAATCAATTAGTTTAATCAGCTGAAAAGAAATGTGAAAGCTCACTGACTGTTTCACGCAGTGCTTTTTCTGTCAGGCCATGAGATAGGAAGTTGAATTTACAAGTTCAATTTTTCATTTTACAGAGCTACTGGAGAAGACCCTTAGAAGAGAGGAAGAAATGGGAGCTATCCAGGTATACTTTCTATTTAATTAAGTAGCTACACTTTTTGTCACCCCTCAAATTACTAAACTGTATTACAACATTACGTTTTTCTGACCAGCCTTGTATCTTAAATTCTGCTTTGGAAATATATGCAGCCAAATACAGACCTGATGGCTAGTAATAATCACTACTGAATTTCTGCCCACCAATTAAGTTGCATATTAGAGAAGATTGAAGTAATCAGCATTCTCCTTATGAGTCAGTAAGTCTAGTCCATCAGTGAAAAGAATGCTGCTTTCAAGTCCCGCTCTATACTGAAGTTATGTTGTACTGCTGGCTTCACTGAAACTGTATATGACATGGGGCAGTGCAAATCTACATTTAGAACTGCAAAATGCTTTATATTCTACTGGTTGGCTTAGATTTTCTGTGCTGTGTTGTTTTCTTCTGTATCTCTGAATAAACTGAAAGTAAAAGATTTTAAGTAAGTATTTTAAATCTCTGAAACATTAAATGTCACCTGCCTGAGGAAGAAGAGACCAGTCAAAATGTGCTAGGACTTGATACAGTATAGTAATTCCTCATTGTATGCCATCTGGCACTAAAGCTGCTTGTGCTAGGCACTTTAAATTTGCACTTAAAAAGTAAGATTTACCCTAGGCTCACTTTGGAATAGTATTTAAGCATTACAGTCAAAGAAAACATGCTCCTTTGAAATGAAAATGGCTAGGAAAGCAAAACCAAGCTGGAATGTCTAAATTGTGAGGCTCTGGAGGCTATTAGGGAGGGTAGTGTATGTATTCTTCAGAATAGAGAAGAGAAATTTTTAACAACGAATTACAGAAGACAGTACAACATGAATATAAAAAAGTTTAGCTACAGTATGAAGAGTATCAATGAAGAAATTTTCTGTAAGTATTCTGGAAGCAGGACATTTATGAAGGAATTAATGAAGATAAGGCTGTTAAAGAAAATAAAATTACGTATTGACCTGAGTTTTGACCATAAGAGTTTGTTTGAAAAGATAAGCTTTCTCTTCTCGCATCATAAAGAGGTGGCATTTTGAGGGCTAGGTGTATCAAAAAGTGTAGAAACAGTTTGATCCAGTAACAAGAGACAAGTTACACAACACACCAATCCAGCTGTTCCTTGTTCAAACAAAAATCTTGGCCTAGCTTTCTGGCGGCTCAAGTTCAACAAGGCTGAGAGCTTGTCTATGCAAGCAGTTTACACAGGTGCATATCTAGTTACATCAGTGTAAAAAGATCTCCTTTCATGTGAAGCAATTCTGCATCTGCTTTCATGTGAAGCTCTGTAGTTGACAGATTGTTCTAATGATTTACTTCTGATTTAATAAGGAGTAATTTTATACTGCAGAAAGTTGCATTGTAATAGTGTCTTGTGTGCATACATGTGCTTGCCTGTATTTCCGATGTCAAGCTCCTGATCTTTATGCCCTTTGCAGTCTTGCGAATGGCAAGAACTGTTTCGGGCTCCCAAATTCTTCCACTGGAAGAAATTTTTGTTGTATGTGTCAATTTCTTCAGTGTCCTGAAGTCAGTTCAGACTTATCTAACTGTCTTTGGATGCTGCAGGAATAAATCCAGATTATTACAATCATTTTTACCTGTTAGGGAGTGATCGAGCAGGAAAACATATAAGGATTCTTAGCCTAATCCACCCAGGAAGAAAAAAAAAAAAAAAAAAACAAACCAAAATCTTCTCCTGTACTCTCAAAAAGGTAATATTTGAGCAAGGTAAGAATTCCTGTAATGTCTTAATGGTCAGGTACTCCAAATGTACCTGACCAGGACTCAACTAAGTACTTGAATGTGCATTTTATTGGGTTACTTAAAATACCATTCCTACTCAGGACATTAGTGCCAGAGTACTTGATCTTGAATTTACTGGTTTAATATCTTTCTTGAAGATTCTTTTAAATGGAAAGGGAATATTAAAATATATACAGTGAATTTATGAATTCTGGGTTCTCTATATTTTGTGCTGGATTAAAACTGATACAAGCTTGCTTTATTTTAATTTTATTTTCATCTAACATTAGACTTTGACTAACGTCATCTTGTCATTAATAAAACATTCTTCAGAACTATTTCTGGATAACAGAATAATGATATGGAATTTGCGTGTTAGTTTTTGAAGGAAATGCCTACAAGAAAACTAAACCAGATGCTAATGTGACATGAATTCCAAAATATGCCAGATTTGCAGTCATAAATGCTCAAAAAAAGAAATCAAACATTGGGATGCATAAGAATAATATCAACAATATTGAAAATCAAGTGGTACTATTTGAATACAATGAATCATTGAGTAATTTTTTTAAAATTCTTTCTTACCTTGTTTCTTGGAGTTTCTTTTCTTTAGAACAAATTTCTAAAGAGAGATAGTATGATAAATGGGTCAGAGGTCCAATTAAGTACAGTAGTTCCTATTCAGTGATATTTTACAAAATACCATGCATATGGTCAGCAAAAACCCCAAAATGAATCCTTGTCATCATTGTTCAACTTGTGTTGCGTTTTTATTCTTTATGTTCTAATGGCATCTAACTTTATTTTCAGGAACGTATTATGGCCTTAGAAGTGGTAAGTTTCTTAAATTCATTTCCAAACCAATCGCAATCACATTTATAGTTCCTTTAACTGATTAAAAATATTGTGTTTATGTATTTTGGGAAGGAAAAAAAAAAAAAGTTGCACTTCTGGGCTTTTAGCTGTCATTTTGCTTTTAAGAGAAGGTATAATATTTTTACACTTCACCTTTTTGTGCAGGTTTTTACTGCAATATTTGAGCAGTAGTTATATGAATTACAGTGTAATGTTTTTCTGTACAGTTCAACCCTCATCCTCATTTTGAGCTGTACAAAGGACGTTATTAGAAGTTAACACTTCTAATGTTTGGGATCCCTTTGGTAGATCTAATGATTTCATGTACATGTGCTTTTTACATGTTTATGCTGGGAGGGGCAGACAGAATCACATCATCTGCTCACATCAACACTGTAACTAAAAGCATGAAGGAATACCATTTTGTTGAGTAATTAATATAAATTAATATAATTTAATGAGGTACTAAGTTGAAAGCATCAAAGCTTTCATGAATGTACATGCCATGAATGCAGCTGTTCCAAGCTTGTAAGAGTACCAGGTGGAATAGCCGGGTTGGGTCTCATCATGTCCTAGCATTTCTGAACCATGCTTCTTTTCTCTTGTGTAGGAATGTCCAGTAAGACATCCCACAATAGTATATATCAGGCCTGTAGTTTCTTCCAGATTTAATCCCAAGAAACCAGTACTGAGACAATATCAAGGCTGCAAATATAAACTTTTATATTTGCTTGTGCAAATTATTTTGTCCTTCCTGATTGTCTGTCTCTAAAAACAGCTTCCCATTTCAAAAATATATTTTATACATATTGAATATGTTAAAAAAAGCTGGCATTCTCACATAAAAGGCCCTTTGTAAATGAGAGTTCTGGAACTCCTGCCTTGTGGAACTAGGGAGCTAATGCTGAGATGCAGTATCCTGGCACTTCACATATTGCTGTGTGAGTGTAAAGAGTTGCCAGGATGTTAATTCTGTTCAGTAGCATCTCTTATTCATGGTTTGCTTACATGACAAACCGGTCAGGCATGTATCCACTGCCATCCATGTCTCATGAACTGAGTTAAACTGCCTGCAAATGCCTTGTCTTTTCTGCTTCCAGAGCTCTTTGACGCAGGCAGAGGTTAATTGCTTGCAAATAGCCCTATGTCAAGCAAATTCAGTCCTTATTTTGTGACAATGTTTATATTTTTTCCTGGAGCTTTCCTACCCTTTAGACTTCTTATTTCCCATACTTTAAGTAGGAAGATTTGTAAGTTATTGTTCAGATAGAACTATTATCATCAGGAAAACATAATTTTCTTTCTTAATGCAAGTTGGGATGTAACACCTGAATGCAAATTTGTGATGCTGAATCTGAGAGTTTGAAATCAGTCACTGCTTTCATTATTGCTGATATTGGAAGATGTGTAATGTGAAGCCCTGAGATTCCAGGCAAGAAAATATGGTTATCACTAAAGCTGTTGAATGCTCCCATGGCACTCACTTTTACCATGAAGTTCCTCTATACTGTGAGGCAAATCACTGAAACAAAATTTTTCGAAGACTGTAAATTAGTTTATGTCCTCATGTTCTGGGTATCTGACTTTGTGACTTGAGGCCTGATTTTCAGAAATGCAAAGGTTTAGTAATAGCTAAATTCAGTGAGAGCTCTGGCTATGTATATTGCTAAGTATACTCAAAAGTCAGATGTTAGATATCTGATAGTGAATACTTTTTAAAATATAAGTGGTTTTGACTTTTATATCTGTTTCAGTTCTGATGATGATAGCATTATCTCTGTCTTGTACTCCCCCTTCACTGATCTTAAAAATGTACACAGAGTAATACTTAAGCAGTCTGAATGTGTCAGGATGACCTATGATAGAAAAGCCCTTGAGCAAAAGAGTGAATAAGGCTTTCCATGAGCAAAAGAATGAATAAGGCTTTCCATGAGCAAAAGAATGAATAAGGCTTTCCATGTAAGGGGTCTTCAAAAATCCTTATACTTTTAGTGTGTATGTCTACATAGCTGTATATCTATGCAGCATTTATATCAATGAGTACAGAATAGTTATGTTACTCAGATATTTGTATAATTTTCTTATCTGTCATTTTGAGTCCTCAGAGCATGACATCAAAAAAGTACAACCATTCACATATTTTGTCATTTAATTCAGGTTATAGAGGATGGAAATGGAACAGAGACATAAGGTCTGTCTGTAGTCAAATTCAAGGTCTCTATTCAAGGTCTTGAATTAAATTCAGACAGAATCCTTAGCAAAAAAAAAATACTTAAGCTTTTTAAAAAAGTATTTTCTTAGGAAAATTTTGTCAGAAAGGTGGCGGTTCATAAGATTTATGAAATATAAGGCACAAAAAGGGACAAGAGAGGAAAAAGCCAGAACACATGCGTACATAAGTTATATAAAATGCATAGGAAAGCATCAACTCTCTAGAACTGTTTTTAAACTGTGAGACCATGGGATGGCTGGGTTAGGAATCTCATCTGCATTTTCTTCCACCACATTCTTATTCTGTCTAATTCTGGGAAGAAACTGAGCTGCACAGGAATAGATGAAGTTTAGTGCAGAACTGTGTGAGATTTACCACAAGTATGAAGCCTCTTGCAGCCACTTTTTAAATTGCTTCTCCCCTGCTTATACCTTCTTAAGCAACAGAAAAGGCATGTATATCTAGCAGTAAATGCAGTTTTTAGATCTTTAGATTAAGATTTTAACCTAAAGAAGCTGCTGTACACAATGACCTGAAAACTGTGTATGTATATATATTTTGAGAGGTATGTTTGGCAGCCTGCCCTCCTCTGTTTCTCTACAATCTACTCATTTCTGCCTCCTGCACGTGCCAGTAAAATTGTAGTAGTCATGCGATGGATGAACTTGGCAATTTAGGCAAGAAAAAAAGGGGGTGTGGGGTGTGTGTGTAGAAAGAAACGTGATAGGAACCTAGTAGATTCTTTTCTGAGCTTTGGATGAACAAACCTTCCAGTCCTTGCTTAATCTAACTCAGTGATTTTTATAAGTTCTGGGAAACTAGGGGAGTCCCTTGCATCACCTCTGAGCTCCGTGAGCTCCTTCTCCTCTCTGCAAGCTGTTTGAACTGTAAGCTCCATCTCCTACCTATGCCTCATCCTGCCCGCTGTACCCAGCGTTTTTTTGGATCTTCTTTTTCCTTAGCCAATTCACTTGATTCCCAAGGAAATTGCTTTATTACCATCCTCCTTCAGCGCATGACACCTGATCTGGTCACTCTCTTAAGGAATCTGCAAACAGTACCTATCACAGGAAGCTTTTGGATTTTTTTTTTCTGTTTTTCTTCAATCAGATCAGTTCTAAAGGATGATTCAGTAGATAGGTACCCAGCTTCTTGCCCCAGCAGGGTGCACAGGACAGGAGCGGAAGGTAAGAAGGAAGAGCAGGGGTATTTAGACAGACTCACTAATCAATATAAAAGGAGCTAAAGAATCAAAGTATATTCTGGAATAATTCTTCAGCTCATAAGAAGTAACAAGAAGTAACTCATGTGGGAGGAACAAACGCAGGAAAAACTGAGATTTTGAGAACCTAGAGATTGTGTTTTTTTGGCTCTTTTTTTTTTGTTTCTTTTCAGTTTGGTTTAATACTGTTTAATAAAGTGAATTTAATTATTACATAGCTATTAACAACTAATTTTCCTGATTACTTTAGTAATCAATTATGTAGTCTGATGTTTTGCCAGAATAAGCACAGTTTATCTTTAAATAAGGTGATTTGTTTTCTCTTGAGTGTAGCATAGTTCTTACATACAGGATTTGCCTCTGTATTATTTATAGACAAAGGTGTACGATTTTCTTGGAAAAAAGTCTGTATTTTATTCTTAGATACACCGCCCATTGTACCTACATCTAATTCTTATAAAGAGGTCAGGGTGTATTTTGTTAGGTACAAGCTGCTGTTATGCCATGCTTACAACCTTAGTGGGCTTCTGTAAACTACATCATGTTCTTTGTGAGCGTAAGCTGCAAGCCAGATTGCTCTGCCTTAGTAGTACTAGCCTGACATAAAAGACTGTGAAACTTAATTTGAAATCGACCACCTCCTGAAGCTATTCCAGTGAACATATGCATTTTATATCCTTCGATCAATAAGACAGTTTGCTGCTTTCTGTAAAGAACTCAGAAGTGAGGTTAGCGCTTGCTTAGAATACTTGGGTCAGACTTTTCTGGATATGATTCAACTTTTTTCTTACAATGTCATAAATCTAGCTTAACTCCAGTAATGCTGTAAGTATTCTGCAAATTGTTATGTAATGCGAATTTCCTTTTCAGTATGAACATTCATGTATTTTATTGTAACTTGTATTTTATGTTCATGGAAGTAAGGTTTTGAATACCAGTAAAACAAATTTCTGTCTGCATGCGCTCAGCAATATAAAAACTATTAGATTCTTCTACTGTAGAAGCAGGTTCAAATTTGCATCAGTTTTCTCATTTATCACCCTATTTAAAAGAAGAATTGGAAAAGTAACAATGCCCAATGCATTTCCTAGAGAGATTATGTGAGTGACACCATCTGTTTTAGGTGCTCTCTCTCTGTGTGTTTTCTTAGTGTGCCTTCCTTCAATAAGTAAATCTTGCTGTCAGCTCTTGAGATTATTTCATGGTTGTCATGCTTTGTATGTATGAATGTTTAGGAAATCTTGAATCTGAGGGTTAATGCTTTCTTCTCCCCTTGGTGTTTGCTTCTGTAGTGTCTTGCCAAAACTACCATTACATCAAAGGCCTTCTGGTTCTCCCAGGACAGAGCCATTCTTTGATCTCACAAAAAAGACCGGGAGAGGAGCAGCAATCTGAGAACTTCTGTCCTGCCTGCCTCGCCCTTTCCTTTCCTTTCCTTTCATGAGCAAGCCAGTGTGTTACTTCCCTTTGCTGGGGATGGAGAACTTTCCCAGGGTTCCTCAAGTCCTTCCTCTGCTCAGTCCCACCAAGCAACTTCTGCTGCCTGGGTGCTTGCTGTTAGCTTCTCCTGATGCTCACCTTCCTCTTCCCTTCTTCTCCCCCTACGTATCTATTGTTCTTGTTGAATACCTTGCTACTTATCCATCTTCTGCCCCTACTATTTGGTGCTTTACTTATTCTTTTAGTTTTTTTGCTAATACACCTACCTCTACTTTTCCTCCACCAACATTCTGATTTTTTTTTTCTGTAAAAGAATTTATTTTGCTTTGAAGAGTATGATTTGATTTTTCTTTTCTTTTCTTTTTTTTTTTTTTTTTTTAAACAATTGCCTTTCTCTCCCGTTCATATTTATTTTTCACTTTCTGGCTAGTTGTGGGATTTAGAGTGAGAACTAAAAAATGCTGAAAAAAGAGTTATAAGGTGTGGCACAACTTTTCTAATTTATGAATTTCATTTAAGGCTGTGTACTTGCATAAAATCAACAAACTAAGCATATGTATATTTCCAATGTCACCTCTAATTCCCCTTCCCTCAAAACCTGATATATAGCATAATTTTTAAATTACTTTCTATTAGAAATGTTCACTATTTTGTAAAATGAATTATTACATGTAAGAAATGAAATAACATCTTGTTACAAAATATATACTTGCATTGAGACTTTGAACACTAAATTTACAGATAACTATGCTCAAGAATATCTTACTGTGTTTTTGTTAAAAAATATTTAAAATACTGGCCTAAGAATTTATTGCTAAATTGCCTCTAAGGGGCAGATTAAAAAATGTAGGTAATTCTGCAAACTTTATTAAACTGCTCTTTGCTTGGTGGTCAGGGTGAAAGCTTTGTATTTGCTAATTGACAAATAATGATGGTATGTATCTTATAACTCGGTCTTATAACTCCATGGTTTCTCCAGCAGTGATATCATTTACATAACACATTACAGAATCACAAAATGGTTGAGATTGTAAGAGAGTTCTACAGCTCCTCTGGCCCAGCCCCCACTTCTCTAGCAGGATCAAACAGAGCCCATTGCCCAGGACTGTATCCAGATGGAATATTTCAAAAGATGGAAATTCCACAGACTCCCTGGGCCACCTGTGCCAGTGCTCAGTCAGCCTCACAGTGAAAAAGTGTTTTCCATGTCTGGATGGAACCTCCTGTATATCAGTCTGTGCATTGCCTCTTTTCCTGGCACAGGGCACCACTGAATAGAGCCTGTTTCCTTTACACAATCCCTTCAGATACTTTTACACATTGATGAGATCTCGAGCTTTCTCTTGCCCAGGCTAAACAATGCCGGCTCTCTCAGCCTTTCCTCTTGGGAGAGGTGCTCCAGTCCCTTAGAGTGTTAGTTGCCCTTTGCTGGGACTGTCTCCAGTATGCCTCTCATATTGGTGAACCCAGAATTGAACCCAGCACTCCAGATGTGTCTCACTGGGGCTGACTAGAAGAGAAGGATCACTTACTTTGACCTGCTGGACTCATTCCTCCTAATGCAACACTTAGATTATCTATGTAGAAAGCTCCTTTCAGCATTGTGAAAATGTGTTCCACATGTTGCAAATGTCAGATGTTTTTGCCCCATTTTGGTAAACCAAAATCCGCTCAGTTTTCCATAGGAGGAAGTCAAAATCTCAGGATAAATCTTTATTACACACTACTGTGATTCTTTAGGTATCCTAAGTTATTTCTTTTAATTTAACTGGGAATAGCAATATACAGTGGTCTTTACTTTCATTTCTTTGAACATAGTGTGTATATGTATGTAAATATAATTTTAAAGAGGGATCCTATATGTTCCATCCACAGATTTATTTTTAGAAATGTTGGCCTTTCATCTGTGGAATGTGTATTTATGAATGCTTCCACAGAATATAGAATGCTTATAACTTTATAAGTAAAACATAGATATACGTGGTATAGCATGCTTTTTTTGGTTTGTTTTATATATCACAGATCAAGTTGAAATTTTTTTTGGCAGATTACTGAAGTGTGTTTAATGTGCAGCTAGATCCTTTGTTTCAGTTTTAAATGTTTTATATTCTATCAATTTATAACTTTAGGGACACAGACATCAGTTACACCTATCAATGTTACCATAGATTTTTTTCTCTCATTTCATTTCATCTAAAGATGTGCATCTTTTGATTAAAATGGGGAAATCTGTAATCCAAATTCCTAATTTATTTTCCTACTCTGACACTGATTTGCTGTGAATCCTAGCTTAAATCACTTCTCTCTGTATTTCAGTTTTTCTCAGCTATGAAACTGAACTGTATTTCTTCCTTCCCATGAAGGCTGTGTTAATTGAATTTTTGTAATGCTTTCTGGAAGGCTTGATAAAATATTGTTAGCATACAAAGCCTAAACATAAATTGCATGTAAAAATTTTTAGCTTGCAAACCTCCATAAAATTGAAGATAACATTCATGAATGAATGACAGAGAAATCTTTATATCTTTTAGTAATGTGTGCCCACTAACATTGCTTTACTTTAGACACGCTTTCTCTTGTCTTGTATTTCTTTTAATTTCCAGTAATTATATCTGGGTGTTTTTGATAAAAATCTTAGTAAACGGTAAAGAATAGATTCTCAAAAAGAAGTCCTGTGGACCTCTAGTAGTACTCGGAGCACTAGCTGATGATTCACAGAGGGCTGGCTTGCCAAAAGACTGCACTGTCTTCTCCACATTTCCAGCTGCTAGTATGCATCAAACTACTAAAAATTCATAAAATATTTTTCTAATATTTTTCCATGCAAACAATTCACATAGTTACTGCAGGGATGTTATGTGCTCAAGAATGAGAGATGGTCCATGACATTGAAAACAGGAAAGGAAACATCCGTGGAGCTTTCTTAATTAGAATGTGGTCCACCCCATACAAAAACATCTGGAGTCTAAATTAAAAGCTTGGTTAGTTTGACATTTGCAATGCTTTGTTACAAAGGTCTTTTGTTTTTCATTATTATAAGTGTAGTTTTTGCTTGAAAAAAAAATTTTGTTAAAATCTTTATGAAGCAATGTAGTACAGAAAAGAAGACAATTGAAATTGCATGTAGTGTGACTTGACAAGTTTTTATGTATTGCCTGTCTTTGTAAAGGTAAATTGATTTCTTGATGTGCTGAAATTATAATAATGGTGTAATTGGAGTAACGGTATTTAAAGAATACAAAAAAAGTGGAATTTAAGGATACAAAATACATTTTTTGTTTTCTCTTAAAGTTCCCTCTCTACATATGATGTACAGAATGTGCTAGCTACTGTGGAATTTGCTTGGTGCATGAAAGTCAACGGAGAACCTCAGGTGTAGAACCCTGCCTTGTGTAAAAGAAGAGCATATGATGTATCAGTCTACTGCTGGAGACAGAAGTTAACAATGCACAGTTTCACAGATATTAATAGGAAAAGTAAAGGATCCCTGTATATACGTTGGATGTATCCTATTCTTGCTATTTAAGTATTCAACTTGCTAAGGCCATTTAAAATAAGTCATTGTAGGTCACCTTTACCATTATATCTTCCATCTGAATTGTGAGTAACTGTCTGCTGACATGCATTGCAGTCAGTTAAAATTGCAGTCACATTTAATCTTTTTATAGGTATTCTTTGGGGATTAGCTCTAACTAGTACTTAAGTCAGTTCTAATTTTCAAAAATACCTGTGCAATACAGCCAGCCATTTGTTTTTACCTACCTCAGAATAGAAAGGAGCACTGTACTTGAAAGTCGATGAGGCTTGGTTTCTGGTTTATGTTTATGTGTTTTCAATACATCGGTTCTAAAGGCAAACTTTAGGAGGGTATATACAAACCTGCTCTGATCCATGTGCATTTAGCATTGCAGCTTTGAGCCAAAAAATGAAAGGTGTATCTGATTTTGATTTAGATCTGTCCCTTGAGACAATGTGAAGCTGTCTATCACCAAGAATACATCCATATAGGAGGATTAACTGTTCACATGCAGTTTAAACATCAAAGTGTTTGTATGAAGTAATGGAAAATGAGTAATTTGTTTTATTATTCTCTGTGAGAACACAGAACGCCCCTTTTCAAAGTAAATAATTTTTATTTTTAAAGCAAAGATTAATAGCACTCTATGGAAGAGTCTGCTGTGAAAGTAAAATGTCCTTAATACTGTTTCAGTCAGTACAATTGGTGTTTCTTCCTCTTATCGGTACCATCAGTGCACTGTATCAGTACCTTCTGTTCCCTGTTAAACAGTGAGCAGACAGATGTGATTGCTGTCTTTGGGATTATGCATTCTGGCATACAGCTTTCTGATTTCTGGGAAAAAAATTAACAGTACTTAATTGCCCTCTATGTCAGGTGCTTTTAACATCCTCTTTTGCATTTTATCTGTGTGGCTAAATCCATCTCTTTTAATAATTAATCATACAAGTATGACATTTGATCCACATTGAGAAGGTTGCTGTGCATTTCATTAATTTACCAGACCAGTTCTGTGTGCCAGCTTTTTCATCACCTTTCACTCCTATTCTCCAATGTATTCTTTTGTTGCCACATTCTTTATTGAATTTCCCCTATAAAATGTGGCTTTTTTCTTTTTCTGTTTTTATTTGCCATTCTTTTCATTGGTTTTATGAAAAAGGCACACATTTCTGTCCTTGAAAATGTTAGCATGTGACTTATCCTATTCAGATCAGTTCACAAACTGCTCAGAAGACTGTGAGAATTTTAGAATATAAAAGGATCTGTTCTGGGTAAGACCAAAGGTCAGTCTAGCCCAGCTATAGGCACTGCAACAATGGCCAAATTAAAATGCTTAGGGAAGTAGGGAAGAGTTTATGAACAGGACTGACGTATATTTTGTTTCCCACTCGTTCATTCTGATTCCAGCCATTCAAAGCTCAGAGGTTTCCAGACATAGATGTAATTTCTATGAATTTGGAACCCTTCCATGGTCTTCCTCATTCATGAACTTGCCCAGTTTTATGCTTAAACCCATTTAAAATTTTCTCTTTATGTGAATTCTTATTTTATGCTAATTGGTCAATTCTCCCCTCTGTCTTCCTGGCATAAGAGTCCTGTTTTTTTTCAGTCATTGTATTAAATAATTTCTTGCATAGAAACAGAACTCCATGGCTTTGATCATTCTTGTTGGTCTTCTCTGACCTTTCCTTTCTGTTCTGAAACAGAAGTCTCCAGCTGCACTCAGTTGTCAAGATGGGTTGACCCTGTGGATTCATACTCAGGAATAATTGTATTCTTTTTTTCCCCTTTCCTGATTATATCCAGTATTGTTGCTTGTCTGACTGATACTGAATACTGAGTTAGCATGTTCTTGGAAATATGCACCATTACTCCATGATCTACTTCCTGAGCAGTAATGATTAGCTTAGAGCCCATTATTTCATGTGTGAAGTTGGGTTTGAATTTTAAGAATCTAAAACACCTTTCAAAGTAGCATGGATCATCCTTTATCCATATGATTCTTGATGAAACCAAAAAACCAAGGACTGAGCATGCATATAACCTAAAGGCTGGTCTTCTACTTTCAAGATTACATTTAATAATGCAACTAATGTGGGCTAGCTGAGCCATAGATGATGGTTTTGGGATTTTTTTTTTTGTTCCCATAAAAAGTATGTGAAATAGAGGGGATATATTTAGGAGACACTTGGGGAGAATAGACAGTGTTGAAATGAGGTTTTGGCACTGGAATTTAGAGAAAGAATGGAAAACTGGAATGGCTTAAGGCATCATTTAGGGCCTGAGTTCCTTTTATTTTGAGAACAGATCACAGGTTGTCTTTATTAAAATGGGGGGCGAGAAAGCAAGGGCAAAAATCTTTGTAGCTGGAAAAAAAAATGCTGCAAATTGAATATACTTTAATGCATACTGAGGAGCCACTAATTTGTTCTGTGTCCCAGGCAATTTTATTTCAACTCTGTGTGATACCTCAAATGTATATTTTTCTGCAGTTCATAAGTAAAATACTTTTGCAAAATGAATTAGGCGATATATACTATAAGCTTAAAATATTTACAGTTTAATTTGGTATTGTGCCAAGAACAGACATTGGGGGGGTGTTATGATTTTGGGGTTATTTCATGTGAGGAAGGATTTTATTTCTGAAGGGGTAGTGAAGTTGTGTTCAAAGTAAAACTTTGTGGATGTGTGTCCCATCAGATCTTGATGATACTGGGATGACTGCTAAAAATTATGATTCAGTATTTTGTTTCACATATAGTTAAGTTTAGGTTGCTTTGGGTCTGCAGTCTCTCGTATATTTCCCAGCCTTAGGAAAATGCATGCAGACCAGTACCAGGGGCTACTCTGTGAAGCAGCAGCAAACATTGCATCTCATCATAAATTAATGAAGTGGAAAATTAATGCTTTGATGAACATAAGGCTATTGTAAATGAAGCATGAAATATGAATGAATACTGCTTTACTGTGGTAAAAGTGAAATGGTTCATTCTTATGAGAGGTAAACATTAGAGATTGATAGATACCTCTAGGCAACTTTACTTTCAAGTGGAGATGTACAGTAGCATTTTGAAAATAGGAAAAAGGTATTTTATAGCTATAAAAACATTTTTACACTGTAGTCTGTGACAAACACTTTATACACAATACATAGGCCTCCTGCCCAATTAATATATTACTGCAGGTTCTCTAATTCTTTTTTGGTAAAGAAACAGGTATGTTTCAGGAAAAATTAGTTTTTATTCCTTGCAAAGTCTTCCTACGTGAATTTTGCAGGACTTCTTACAAAGATACAGTTAATTTTAGTTTTGGTCCAAATACAGCTAGCTAAGCCTGAAATATAAACTTCCTTTCTCCTGCAGGAGGTGAGAAAGAAGAATTTTGTTAGAAGAAGAAATCTTTATTAATTCTGACCGAGTTTTGTTAAAATGTAACAGAATTAATGTGTTAGTATAGAGGAAAAGAAGAAATATATTAGTTTTGGGTTCATAGCTAAATTATCTGTGCCTTATTTTCCCTGTCTCTATTTTCTTGTTCTCACTAATTGACTAAAGTATCTATTTTATTCTGTTTCACTTTTGACAGTTCTTCCTGTATTTCTTGGAATCTAAAATATCCTTCTTTGCTGGTCAATCCTTTTATCCCATTTTCTAGGCTTCTTAATCTTCCTATTGTTCTTGAAGGAACAATTCATTCAACTTCTTCATGGAATTCTTTCCCCTTGCCTGTGATAATGAAGCTGTTAGTGTTCTAACAACTTTGACCACAATGTATTCTTGTTCTTTTCTGTGCTGTGTGAAGAGTAGAAATTATCCTGGAGAAAGGGTCCAGATTTGGGAGTTCCTGGCATTTTTTTTTGCTTCTGCATCATGCATTCCTACTGGAGAATATAATAGTGGGAAAAGAGAGCTCTTTTTAGCTAAGCATGCAATCTAAAAGTTTATTCTGAGAGGGTGAGAGATAATTGTTTGAACCTCATTAGTCTCAGAAGTTAAAAAAACTCTAATGGAACGCTGATTCAACAAGGGCATTTTATAAAAATAGATTCCAATATTGTCAGCATATTAACTGCCAGTACAAATTTTTCCTAATTGCAGAAGATTAGGTAAGTTATTTTACATACATTATATTTCCGCATGCATATGATTACAGAAGCAGAAAAACCAGTCCCGCGTTCACTACCTAATCTAGTCTATCGGCTGAATATTGGTTGCAAGTTCAGCCCTGCGAGATGAAAATGAATCTCATTGCTTATGAAACTGGACCTTCATTAGTTATGGAAAACATATTTCTTGCAATCTTAAAATCTGAATGCTTGGAGCTGTTAGGAAAGAAGCAAACACTATGACATCATTGCTTTTAAATGGATGGTGTGTCTGCGCTTGGGTTTACTCTGTTCCATTCTGTTTCTACACTCTTCACTCCTCCCTCCGTCTTTTTGCAGTAGAGTGCAGTTGTGCTGAGAGGTTCCTACTCTTTTTTTTTTTTTGTCCTGGTGTGATTGAAAGTTTTAGTCCCTTTAGGTCTTAAGCCTGGGACTAAAAGGGGATGTCTTTCATGTTGATCAGATGGAGACTTTCCAAGACTAGCAACAGAGCTTTTGTAGTTAAGGGCAAATTAATTCAGTTTGCAGACTTTACAGCATAACCATATTTGACTTCAGGATTGATGAATTGTGTTTGTTGTATAGATTTTTGCTTTAAAGTGCCAGGGCAGTAACATGGTTAATGATATCCATTATTATTAGGTTGCATACCAGGTTAACAGAACCTTAGCCAAAGAGGTGTAATTTGTAGAACTGTAGAGGAAATGCCAACTGTTCAGAAACTGTAAGCAGTATTGTTTCTGTACTTGCTCTTCAGCAAATAATAGAAGGGCATCTTCTGAGAAGCTCCAGAGGAATCAGACCAACCCACCTGTGCAGAAAACCCAAAACAGGATACTAATTTTCTTCAGTTCCTTGCATCTTGCTACACACTAGAGTTTTTGTGTCACTGGTGTGAATGTGAAATCTTCTTGTTGAGTCCAGCCCTAACTCTTCCTAGAGCAGTAATTCATTCTTCAGCAGTACATACCATATATCTAAAACAAAAATATGAAATTTGATTGTTCTATATTTAGCTAAGTGCTAACTGCACGTAATTGTATTTGAAAAAAAAAAAAGGTTTCTACTAGGTGTTTAACTACAAAGATGTAAATGTTGTGAGTAAAGAGTTATATTTTTGTTAAATACTTTTTACTCCCTGAAGTGTAATAAAAGAAAATTTCATACTGAAGGCTACATAAACTCCAAAACTGTAAATAAATAGTTTTGCTCAGTAAACGGGTAACTATTCAGAGAGACTCAAATTAAGAAAACTCTGCTGTATGTTTTATTTTGTCCTTTTTTTTTAACAGCCTTCTTACTGTTGACCTGTTTTATTTACAGACACATACATAGCTATAGACCTGTTTTCCATAGATATAATAGGTTTTTAATGTCTGAGATGGCTGATAGAATTAACTTTTTTGTTTTATCTTGTGTTCTGTTCTTTAGTGTACTCAAGTAGCTTTAGACCATCTGAAGACTGTTCCTGAGAAACTGAGCCTGTTAGAAGAGTTCAAAGATATTGGAGTGAGATAGATTTCATATGATTCTTTTAGTATTTCCAAAATATTTTGGTTAATTAATGTCCTCTTCATATGTATAGCTAAATTAATTAATAAGATGTAAAATTACATGTGTACATATTATACAGACAAAACATACAGAAATCTATTTTCATGTTTTATGAGGTTATAAATTTGGTCCTAATTAGTAACATTGCTGAGGTGCTCCATAATGTAAACAAACATTGCTAACTGGGCATAATAGGTCAAGTCCTAATTGCTGGTTCAGAATGTTTGTATTGAGTGGTGAATTCTGATACACTAATTGTTAAAAAATGAAAATTTTTAAATTAAATAAATTAAACCACATTGACAGTAGTGGTGAAGTATTGTCAAGTCATAAGCCTCATATCGGATTTTTGGTGACTAAGTGGCTAAACCACTGTATTATTATTACTTTCCATACATGAAGTTGGTAGTTTACTAAAGAGAATTTAGAATCTCATTGCATAATAGAAATTTAAAATCAGTATTAAATCACATATCAACAAATGCATAATGAGTTGCATTTTATTTGCTATATAGAATTTCTCATTCTGAGGTACTCATAAAGATTTCAAAACATACTTGTTTACAACATTTGTTATTTTAAATGTACTTGCAAGAGGTCATGTGTTAATAATTGTACGCTGTTTTACTGTTGTCATCATCAACAGCTAGGAACACAAGTGCTAGTTGAAATATTTGGGTTTTTAAAGAAAAATATTGTTGAGAGCTATAGATTTAACTTCACATTCCAGGTAACCCCAGAAGAGCTTTTTGCTCTGATAGAGATTGACATTTGCCCTTTGTTTCTGATGGTTCTGCATTGTGACAGGAAAAATTGTGCTCTCAGCTGGGCAAAGCGAAAGCTTGAATGTAGGGTTTCTACAGTCTCCTTCACATGTGCATGCTTTTGCTTACTGTTACTATGAAATGATGCTGTAATTTTCTGGTTTGCTGTAGTTATCACTTAGCCAGCATTTGTGAGATTGGAACTCAAATTCTTTGTCTTAATTTGAGCTCTGTCCTTCTCCCTGATGTTTAATTTTTTAAAGATTTTTTTTTTCTTTTTAAAAAAAGAGTCCTTGCCAACAACTGCATACTGTTTATTGCATAATTTATTATTCAGGAGAACTAAGCTTTATATCTTAGCCATGAGTATCATGTCAGTTTGGAGTTCCATTAATTCTTATCTTTGAAAATAATACATTGAATATTTTGTACTATAGCGTATTTTATTCCCAAGTACTATGTGTGAATGAAGTATTTCAAAGCCATTCATTGCTTTCCTTTGCTATCCTGTTCTTCCCTCAGTGTTTTCATAGGAAGGGAGAAGGAAAGAGAAAGTAAATCTTTGGTAATATCTCACAAGTTGTTTGGTAGTTGTATTCATTCAAGTGAATGATTAGCTAGTTCAGTGAGAAGTGTTCTGTTTTCTCATTTGAAGATAGTTCTGTTTAGTCCATATCCTTAGAACGCTTTTTTTTTCACCATTACAGAATTTCTCTCTTAGAAGGCACAATATTAATAAATTTTGGAGTTACAAGCAATCTTTCACCATTTAAGGATGAGTCTGTTCACATTTTAACCTATTTTCATTTTAACATTACATGCTTTTGTATGGCCTCTGTATTTCAACCTCTGAAAGATAGTAATTAATTAATTCTTGCTGTATTAAAAATTCTTGGTGATATCTGTGTTTACAGCCAACATTTATTAACTGCTTTTCAGATTATGAAACCATTTAGATCTTTCAATCCATTTCTAGGAGTGCCACTGCCGAAAGGAGGTTGTTGAGGAAAGGTATACAAAATATAAAGAACTAGTATGTTCTTTACAGCAACAGCTGGAAGATTCAAAACAAATAGTTCAACAATTCAAGGTATGTGTGTGTACTTCACTTTTGTTTCCCAATTACTTTCTGTCAGCAGCATAAGTTTATTTAATGCGTATTAACTCCTAGTACAAACACAGACTAAAATAACATGAATGTTTCTGTTTTGTGTAGCTGCTGTGGCTGATGTAAAATTTGATGACAGAAGTTTATCTTCTTTGTAAAGTGCCATGGATATTTTTCAAAAATGTTTAAAATTTCACAGAAAAGTGTCTTACTGGGTCTTACAACTCTGAAGGGTTTACCTGCTTTATCAGATTGCTGTCTGCAGCAATTTTTTGATTGGTTTGTTCAGTTTTTCCTTGTCTTTTCATGTAAAAGGTAAATACAGAAATCTGTTTCCTTCATGAAAAGGATGATTAATTTTTGGATTGCTTTTTGTGATTTTTCAGTAGTTCCCCTTTCCATTCTTTACAAAAGATGTCTGTTTCATGCATAAAATCCAGGCAAACAGGGCAAGTGGTTTGTTAGAGATCACTCAGTGGTCTATAAGTGGGCTAAGCATAATTTTGTAACTCCATGCAAGACAAATCCAGTGCTGTTGAGAAACATTGCCTGTAATGAGTTCGCCTTTCAACTGTTAACACGCTTTCTTTCTCTTTGTAATAACTTGTTCATTGTCATACCATTTGTCACTGCATGTCATTGTGGTAGCAGCTTACTTTGGTAGAACTACAGTTTCTTGTGGACATGACTGAAATAAGTGATCAGAAGTGAAGAATCATGCTTGTATTTCAGCTACTTACCACAATTGAATCAAGATACTTTAGCAATGAATCGGTGTCTCTAAGCATTGAGCTAAAAATCTACTGTATACATACTGTGTATAAAATCCCTTTGTTTGTGTTCCCCACCTCTTCCATAGTGGTCTTCCTTCTGTAAAATAAAGACATACTTAGCAGTAGGTTTTTTTAAAAGTCAAAAAAGTAAAATAAATACAGAGTATTTTAGCTCAGTTAAGTTGCTGTGGTCAGAAGAAGGTATTAAGCTACTTGAAAAAGCCATCTTGCTTTTCTGCAAGAAAGAGTTGAAACAGGACAGGTTCAGTTTCAGTCTGTTGTTAATGATAATCTTCACTTTCTTGAATTTCTGTTAGCTTCACACAAGAGTTACTAATTCAGTAGCCTCTGAAATTTGGAAAACATTGAAAAGCTATGTGGAATGCAATCAGCTGACGGTAGAAAATACTGCAGTAAACTGGCTGAACTTACTGAGCTCGTGTGATTTGAACTGTATATTCAGAATCCAGTACAAAGCTGATTCCAAAACAATATTTCATCTTTAGACAAAAGAGAGCATTTAATGGCTTCCATTTAGTTATGCCTAATTGGGGTTTTGCATGACATGCAGTACTCTTTGCTGTCACGGCTGTTACAAATAGAACAGAATGTTCAAAAACAAGTAACAGACGGGTGCTAATCTGATTTCAGTGATCAGGCTAGCTTAGCCTAAAAAAACCCTTTTTAATGCTTGCCTTTCTCACCCTCTCTTGGAACTAAGTCAGATGCATTGTTATTTATTTTTATTTATTTTACTATTTGTCAATTGGTTGTCTCTAAATTTGATTGGTGGAAGACTATAGACTTAAGAACATCAAAATTCATTCTTATAGTCTTGATTAATGCTCTGTAGATAACGTAGTGCTTTTGCTATACAAAGCAGACAGTTATTTGGTAGGTGATAAGAAAATGCATGTTTTTAAAAGGAAGTTCTTGTAAAATTTGGACATTGGACATTTGTACATTGACCATTTCAGATAAAATTACTTGTGGAATTAATTTTTTTCCTTTGTTATGATCTTTCTAGCCTTTCATGTTATATAGCTCTTTCATTTTGCCTGCCAATATTAATCTCAGACTGGCATTATCTAATCCTGTGTCCTAGCCTCTTCATTTTAAGGAGTAAACATGAAACTGATGTTGAATGTTCCCTTAATAGCAGTTATTTTTCTTCCTTTCTTATGATTTCATTTGTCCCTGCTCAGTCTTCCTACTCCTTTGTAGTCTTGTCAAATGGCTGTAAAATACCTGCTGGGTAGAAGCCCAGCAAAATCATAGTTCCTATTTGTATATGTTAAAATGTAAGATTGCCAGCAATGAAGGTGGCCAGAGTCTGTCAGAATACCATCAAGTACAACAGTCATGACTTTAAGAAAGGGCAAGTGATAGTAGATAAAGAAGAGATTAGGGGAAAAGAAGATAAATATAACATATACAATAAAATAAATAATAAAGAATACCATCTGAAGCAAAATCAAAAGGGAAAGCTGGAGTAAAACTGAAGAGAAATGTTATGATTGATAAATATAAATATTTTAGGGTAGTTTCCCTGCCACAAATTACTGACATTCTAGTCAAATACAACGTACAAGTGCAATTCTAAATGAAGCACATAAGAGAAAGCCATTTTGTATTGCCAATGCTGGTAGAAGCACTTGCTTGTTTAAAAGCCCTGTTCTAAAGTAGCATTTCTGGAAGCAGATTAAAAAGACAAAAACTTTTTTTATTCTTTAAAAGTTGTTATTGTTCTATGTACACTATAGGTATTAAGTCTCGCATCAGCACATAAGGGGATTAATATGTATAATTCCCATTAGTCTTAACAGGAGTAAATCCCTTTTCAGTGATGGGACAAAAGCTCATTGTATCTCTAAATTAATGTTGAATTTTATTTTGTTTTCTGTTTAGTTTTCACATCTTTGTAGCAGCATGAATGATGAATTGCAAAATGTTTTAGCAAAATTCCCTGAGGCTGTTTATGATAAGAACTCAGTAGCAAAACTGACTGTTTTATGAACTAGTGCATTTGTGTGTTGTTGTCTCTTCTCATTTAAAGAAATTGAGTAATTTGGATACTAAGCTAAGCTTTTAATCTTATTTTGGAAGGTATTGCAATGGGGGACTACTTGCTGCAATGCTAATAAAGATTTATGGAGATTTTTGTTTAAATGGCCTTTTTAAAATGATCCTTCTTTAGCTTATAGACCAAATGACTTCACTTACCAAAAAGCTGTGCTGGATGGGTCTGGCCATAAATAGTAACATTGTACTTCAAACTTTAGTAGTTTTACAAAAAAATGAAAAGCAGCTTCAGGTATTTTGATATGAGAAAACACTGAAGTTTGAGTTTTTTCAGTGGCAGGGAAAATTGATGTAATTTTTATTATTACCTTTTTTCTGATTCTCCTCCCCATCTCACTGCGGGGGATGGGGAGAAGTGAGTGAGTTGCTGTGTGGTACTTTAGTTGCTGGCTGGGGTTAAACCGTAACAGCAACATGACCATGGAACTTCACTGAATTAATGTGGACCGTTCATTGATGAGGGGTTCATCATTCACTGATGTCTGCCCCGCCGCTGTGCTTTGTCCTGAACTGTTGATGTGATATAAATGGGCAAGAGAGCATATTTACAACTTGCTGTAGTGACAAAAACTCACACTGTTTCCAGTGCTTTTCTCAAGGCAAAGTATTTTTTCTTTTTTTAGAGAGATTGTGTGATGAATTAGGCTTGAAATTCAGAGACAAATTAATTTAAAACTAACTGCAACACTGAGAATTCTGCAAATTCAAATCAGTATTTTCTAGCATGGGTGAAATCACAGCATATACCTGTATGTGTGCTGCTGTATGTTTTTTGATAAAGTTTGCAGCTGTATAATATTAACAGATGAAAATATTTTTGTTTGGCTCCCATAGAATGTGAAAATGGATGCTGAAGTGTCGAATATAGAACTGTCTGCTCCATCTTCCAGTTGGCAAACTCAAAACAGCTTTTTGTCCAGATCACTGCTGTCCAATTCAGGTTGTAAGTATTGTTTCATAGAAAAAAATCTACAAGTAATGTATTTTCCTCTTTTAGAACTGTTTTACTTGAAAGAGTAAGACACTCTACTTTTCAACAAAAAAAAAGTAATGCTAGAACCATCTTAAGAGTCTTCCTGTGTTTTAGCTTTAGATACTGGATAGATGCCTTTGTCTAGGAAGTACTTCATTACATCCCATTGATAGTTATTTAATTTTCTTTAAGTGGGGCATACAATATATTCTGTCATCGAAATCTATGCCAGCAAAAAAGGGCTGCACTTAGAAAAAGGGCTGCACTTAGATTCTGGATCTCTGCTTGAAGAATCGTACCTGTGTAAGCTGAGTATCTTTTCAGGTACCAGAGAGACATCCTCAGACAAGGATTCTTTCCCAGATCTTTCATTTGTACTAGTTAGTCTGTGCTTGTGTAGCAGTTTAACAGTGAAAGCTGAATTCAGTAATTCTTCTTCTATTTCAGTAGTTGTTTTTAACTATTCTTTCTGTCCCTTAGTGCATATACAAGTTCAGGTCATGCAAAACTATGGGATTTCTGATACAGCTAGGAGCTGCTCAGTAAAAGACAGAACATTAGATCTTTATCTGGAAGGGATACGCTTTTTCATAAGTGTCAAAACTAACTTTGAAACCCTTAAAAAGCCTTTTTAAGGTCCTATTTCAGGCTTCATTGCACTTTCAAACCTTTGCATTGTAGAATGAGTGCTGCAGTACATTACTGCTCACCAGTAAGTCCTGAGTTGATCTGATGAGGTTAAAGATAATTGATTTCTTTTCCCTTTAGAATCTGTGGGTTGGGATTAATGTATTTCTGCAGAGCATACTGAATAACAGTGCTAGGAATAAAGCATAACAGCAAATACCTCCATCTCGTCTGTACTTCAGGAATAGTTTCCCCTGACTCAGAGTTGCTTTTCCATTTTTCCTAACCTCATTTCTATCAGTCTTGCAAGTCAAAGTATAACTCAGCCTGGTGTAGAAAATAAATAACCCATACCTTGCAGGCACGTTGGACTAGATGACCTCCAACAGTCCCTTCCAACCTCAACAGCTCTGTGATTCCATTGCAAAAACTTGTTGAAATCTAACGAGGCAGCATAAATGTTCCTAAAATATTGCAATATCTTTATATTGCTTAACCCAAATGGAACTTGCTACGACATTGTTGCTTTAGTAGTTTTTAATCAATTTTAGGCAACTGTCAGAGAAAAAGGATCCATGTGATCTGAATACCAATCTCATGAACCAATTCTGCATATTTATTCTCTGATTCAACTGGGTTTTTTTTTACCAGCACTAAAAAGAAGGAGGTTAAAAAAAAAATGATGAATGGAAGAGACAGTAGTGATTCAATAAGTCGATCATTATGAAATATTTGCAAAGTCTTTAGCATTTGAAACCATGGTCAGGCATGGCTCGGGGGCCATGGCTTCTTTTTTTTTTTTTTTTTTGAAAACTTTTAGGAAGGTATTTTCCACATCATAAATTAAGCTGATCCTCATATTTCATATTTTCCAAATCCCAGAATGGTGCTGAGAGTGTTTTTAATTTTGCTTTTTTGCCCAGATGGTAAAAAGCTAATTAAAAAAAAAGGGGGGAGGGAGGGGCGTGCAGAATGACAAAAAAGTAAGAAAACAGTGAATGTGTTCTACTTTTTCCTATTTGATTTTAAGGGAAAGAAACTGGATGCAAAAATCTTTTGAGTTTTCTTCTTACTTGTATTCTATAAAAATCCATTAATCAGATTTTCGGAGGATAAAAGAGAGAAGTAGGCATAGAACACTTTTTCAGTCTGTGATTTGACTCTGATAGAATGAAGATGGTGTTCTTAATTTCTCACTTTGCTGATTCTTTACTTGCAAGAGTTGGTGCTATTGCATGTTTTTTATGCTTAGTTAAGTAAGTATGAGAGAAAATGCCTGATGTCATTTCAGATGTCCTAGAGTACGCTTCTAGCTGTCATTTCAGGAAGGCATAGGTTTCCCATAGGTCCTATCACATCTTTTGCAGCTCTTTGTAGATATATGTGGTAGCTTATGGCACTAAGATATGTGCATTATTCCATAGATTTTTGGTTAGTGACTGAATGTTTGACCCTTATGCTGAACCTAATCTCCACCAGCCAAATGTGTATTTTGAAGTTGCTGCTATAGTTTTTAAGGACAGTGAAAATTCTGCAGTGGTAGTAATATTAAAAAGCTTTTCTTGTAATTGCCAGTGAGTGGCAAATGATAAAATCTTCTGCTTCAGTCATGTTAGTCACATGAACAGCATGAACTTTTAACTTCAGTAATGATACTAATTAGTTATAATTTGAGACTTTGACAGCAAAGTATAATTTGAGGTCTTTTGCTCCCAAATCCCTTGTAGCTTTTAATCAATCTACCTATAAATGTCATCAACTAATTTTTGTGATGAATTTATCCCCTTACTTCTTCAGAAACAGAAGAATAGACTTCATTTTTTCATTTACCTCTTGGAGTAGTTTGCAAGCCTTTCTGATTTAATGTTTCCCCGCTCCATCTCTCTTAAATTTATGAATCCTTGCAGATTATAGAGTCAATAAGTAATTCTAGAAGCTCCCTTCCCGATGTGGGTCTCTTATGACTTGTGGAGAGCACCAGGAAGGAAAGCAGACATGTCTGATGTAGTTTAATTTATCTGCAAGGAGAATCCTGGGATTTAGGTTTAAAATGGGTTGAAGAAAGAGAGACTTAAAGTGTGAAAAAAATAAATAAGGGAACAACAAACTCCTCCCATATATATGAAGTTGCCAGTGCAGCAGGCAGTTAAAAGGAAAAGTAATTAACATTAACATTCTATTTCTGATCTTCATGTTTCTGGTATAATATCTACAGTTATAAGAGCTTTTCCATATCAAACTGTTTTGAAGATGCTGTGGGAATGAGCTTTTATTTTGTAACCATTTTCTTAGAAAGGAAGACATTTAACTGAGAAAATAATTTATGCAAGAAAGCATTCATCAGACATGCTTTGCACTCTGAATTTTGAGACCAAAACAGTTGGTCAAAAATGTCATTTCTGGTTGTCATCTAAAGAATAATTCTCAGAAATTGTTTTTCATGGCCACTGTATATATATATATTTTTTTTTTAATATTGTATTACAAAGGTACCTAGAGTCACACATGCTTTGCTTTAGCTTTGTGAACTGGGTCCTGCCTTTCTCACTGTGCAGTTCATCACTTTAAGGTTTTAACCAATGGCTTTCAGGCTTTCTGTTGTTGTTGGAAATTTATATTCCAGGGCTTCATAAGCTGTGACTTTATGGAGAAGAAAATGGCCACCAATTTTCCTAACTTCTGTAGCTAGGATCAGAGTCTTCTACATTGCTTTGGCTCTGGTGATACACAGCACTGTTGTGTCAACATGGTATATCGAAGAAATGAGATCATGGTTCAGAAAAACCAAATTGTTCTGAATCTTGATTTTTATTGTCATAACAATTAACTCTTGCAGTGTATGCTGATATGTCTTTATACTTCTACCTATACTTTTTCATGAGTTCTTAAGACTACTTGTATTTATATAAAGAAGTTAATTAAAAGTAAAAAGACATTGTAAAATCATGGTGCTGCAGGGCACCATTCTAGAACAAAACCTTCTAACACTGCTCTAGGACAAGAACCTGGAGTAACTGGAAACTTGAAGTAATCTCTTTGAAAAATGCAAATTGATTTAGTTTAGCAATGAATTTTCTTTATGATTTTTCACTTTACTTTGAATACTAACTACAGGAAGTACTCCTAAAATAGCATATGGTAGCATAGTTTTGGGCCAGTACTGAAAGCATTGTGCTGACAAATGATAACTCACTGGTTTACTTATGTGCCAAACACAGTGATTTCATTCTCTTTCTAAAAGTGAAAGCATCTCACTCCTCCTAATCAAACTGTGAAGACTTGCTCCCTATTAAATAAATTTTGGCTATATACTGCTGCAGTTTTACTGAACTACTAAAAAATTGCACTCTGGACATTTATTACAAACAATCAGGAAGGACCACTTTTCTTCTGATATAAGGAAGGCCGTTAGAAGGGTATAAGGTGATACCCACTTTCTTCCCCTTAGTTTATGCCTTTTGTTAAATAATAGCTATATGCTTGATATTTGGACTTTTCCTCCAGCACTTTATCATAAAATGTTCCCTCAATTCATATAGTCTAGATTTTGATGCAATAAAAGGTATTTAGAAATAAACATTATATATACACTGTGCTATACATACAATCATATGGCATCCTGTGTGCCGTATGGCGCTGAATTTGTTCAGTGCCACTTGTTGACTTTAGTCCATGCTGTTGGTAAAGATATTCCTTCAGAATTTTTTTTGTGGCTTTTTTTTGTCTTACTTAAACAAAAATGCTGGAAAACTAAATGGAAAAAAAGTGTTAGTGGAATTATTAAATAGTTAAGAATCCAGTTTACATTTCTTTCGTATAAGAAAGCTTTTGGCCTTGCCTGTATTATATAGTATTAAAATCTGTATATGTTGCATAATGAAATATATGTTTCATATAAACATCGATGGTCAGCAAAATGTGTGCATTTCTCTGAAGAGGTTTATTTTTTTTTTTTTTGTCTGACTTATTTCTAGCATTTATGAAAACAATGTCTCCTTTTGATACAAGTGCCACCAAGGAAGATTCCATTAATGTTGCTGTCAGTGAAACGAAGCTCCAAGCAGAAAGAGGGAAGCAGTAGAAAATTTTACGAAAACACACCATCTTTCTCTGTGGTAAATTCCATTCCACTCTTCTTGGGTTTTGAACAGTAATAATACCATGTGTTATAGGAGTTATATAAGCAAACACTTGCATAAAAGACCACAAAGAGTGAGTCTAATGAACTCCTGTGGTAATTTATGTAACTTATACACTAAAGATTTTCAGGGATTGTGCTATTCTCTTGTATTCGTTTCTGCAGTCCTCCTAAATTAAATTTATTCTGTTCATGAAATACTATGAAATGAAAGACCTGTGAGATTAACCTTTGCAGTCAGCTTATTTACCCCTCTACAGGAATTGTTCTGACGTGGTTTTTTATAATTTTTAATAACATTATTAATAATGAAAAATAATCAGAAACTATTTTTGTCCTAGTATTTATTATGAGTCATTATACAGTGTTGTGCAGACACATTTGTGGTTTTATGTTCTTCATAGAAGCATAGAATCATAGAATGGTTTTGGTTGGAAAGGACCTTAAGATCATCTAGTTCCAAACCCCCTGCCATGGGCAGGGACATCTCCCACTAGACTGGGTTGCTCAAGGCTTTGTCCAGCCTGGACTTGAACACCACCCAGCTTCTTTGGGCAACCTGTTCCAGTGCCTCGCCACTCTCACAGTAAAGATTTTCTTCTTTTCATCTAACCTGAACTTCCCCTGATAAGTTTAAACCCATTACCTCTTGTCATATCGCTGCAGTCCCTGATGAAGAGCCCTTAGTCAGCATTCTCGTAGGCCCCTTTCAGATACTGGAAGGCTGCTGTGAAATCTCCACGCAGCCTTCTCCTCTCCAGGCTGAACAGCCCCAGCTGTCTCAGCCTGCCTTCATACAGGAGGTGTCCTAGTCCCCTGATCACCCTCGTGGCCCTCCTCTGGACTTGTTCCAACAGTTCCATGTCCTTTTATGTTCAGGACACCAGAACTGCACACAATACTCCAAGTGAGGTCCCACAAGAGCAGAGTAGAGGGGCAGGATCACCTCCTTCGACCTGCTGGTCACGCTCCTTTTGATGCAGCCCAGGATATGGTTGGCTTTCTGGGCTGTGAGCACACGCTGCTGGCTCATGTTCATTTTCTGATCGACCAACACCCCCAGTTTCTTCTCTGCAGGCAAATTCTTGCTGGGAATATCAAAATCAGACAATAAAATGAGAAAAAATCCTTTCATTTTCTATACCTTTAAATTACTTAATAAAAAACATATCTAATTTTCTTAAAAAAGTTTTCTTTACCTCTTGTATGTGAATAATGCTATGCATTGGAGTGCTGGCATGGACTTTTTTGCAGACTCCCGGCACATCTGCTCTCTCAGAAGGTCAGGAAAGCTAACCAGGCACATCCATCAGTTCTGATCTCAGCAGCAATGACAGGACCAAGGGGAAACAAAACAAACCAAAACAGATAAACTACTCTGGAGAAAGCAGCATAGATAGAAGCATATTTGTGTCATGATCTGTGAAGAGTATGGATGTCATGAAACAGTGTTTAGCTCAAGCCGCAGTTACCATAAACTAAACTTACTTTAAATGTATCTAACATTTGTAATTTATTTTTTTAATTAGATCAGTGCACAGTTGGAAATATAGTGTTTAAAATATTTTAGCTGGTTTGTTTGGTGAAACATTAAAAAATTGCAAAATAAAATGTCACTAGTTTGCAAATTTTATGGTACCCACAAATTATTGCTAAAAATATAGAAAGGTATTTTTAACATATACTATGCAATAGTAAATCATGCTCTTAAAACACCTCATCTTGTAATGAGGTCTGATGCATGTATTGCTGATGGGTAAATGTATGCCTAGCCTGCTTTACTAAATTGAAATGATTTTTGAGGTAAAGGGTCTGTTGGTAAATGAATGGGCTTTAAGAGTCTAAGCTGAGAAGTAATACATAGAAAATTATGTCCTCTCTTGTTCCTAAGAAATCTGTAAAAATCTGGATATTGATTTCTCTTGCTGTATTATGTATTTATACTTTTTTTTTCTCATTTGTAACTCAGAAATGTATGTTTCTTTAAAACAATATCACTACTGCTTTGTAGTGTTAGAAAACTAAGAATAAGCAGTCTGAACTCCCTCATCATTACAGCAACTGTTGAAATTATTTTTGTACCATGCAGGACAGAAATTGCTTCTAGGTGAATAATTTTGGCTTTAAGACTTGAAATATGCTCAGTGCTTAATGTATTTGCCTTTGGCTGTGTGACTGGGTTTTCAGCAGAGTTTTATATCCTTTTTAAAAAATTTCTAAAAGGGCTGGGGGAACAGAAGGGAAGAAGTCAAACAACCAAAAAAAGAGAGGAATTTTTAATGAGTAGACTTATGGATTCCTAAGCCAGGAAATTCTTTCTGCCCTCTTGGCATAGTCGTCCAGATAGCCTGTAATATTTTCTTTTTCACCTTTGGTAGAGGTTCATATTACAGAGTGAATTTTGTTTCCTTTCTACTGAAGGCTAAAGTTCCGTTCATGACATTGTGTGAAATGGTCCCTTTGTGGTTTAGGAAATAATATTTTTTCCATATTGGCCTGAAATAATATTCTCGTAACCAGTTTCAGTTTTTAAAGTAGAAAAATGGAGAGTTTTTTTAGCAAAACATTTTGTGTATTTCAGATCTTTAAAGTTGCTGTCCCTTTGGTAATCACTTTTTTTTTTTTTCCTATGTTTTAAAACTTTAATGACCTGTTCCTCAATTCCTGCCCAAAACAGTAGTTTTCAAAAATCAACTAATGTAATATTGTACCTACGAATAG
Organism: Psittacus erithacus; assembly: GCA_009867235.2. Taxonomy (NCBI): domain Eukaryota; kingdom Metazoa; phylum Chordata; class Aves; order Psittaciformes; family Psittacidae; genus Psittacus; species Psittacus erithacus. Next base: position 2,827 of record WYDI02021101.1, on the reverse strand, counting down.
TGGTTTGTTCCTTTGTTCTTTTCAGCATTTGATAGGTCAGGAAACTTTGTATGTATGTACTAAACGCATTTTTAACAAGGTGATATTAGACATCCATTTTTTTAATGCTGTCACTGCAGTGGTTCAGTATTGTGCTTTCTGAAATGCACTGGCCCTTTATTTTAGTATCAAATAATTGTCACTTGAATAACCTTTAATTTTTATATCCATCAGTTTCTTAATGCTTTATAGCAGACTTGATTACTTTTTTTTAATTTCTTTTGTGATAGTATTTGCTAAGTATTTGCTTTTATTATGTAATTATGTCATCCTAAGAAGAAACAAAAAAATAAAACTTTTTCCAGGATAAAAATAAAATTCTATACTGTAAACCAAAGCAATTTTCGTACATTTAATTCTCAAATTTTGATGGGAGGCAGTCTTCATTCAGTGTAGTGGTGGTGAAAATACTCCCTGGATATTCAAACTTCAGCCACATTTTCACAAGATGTCACACCAAAGTAAATAAAGAAGATATATTGAAATTCCTTAGAACAAAGAGAATGCTATTCTAAAATCCACTTTTGATCTAAGGAATCTGCGTATCAGTTCATCTGTGGATTGCAAGACATAGTCTCTGCACTATGTAGCACTGAATGGATTTTTCATGAATGAAAATGCCAGTATTACCCTGAAAATAAACAAGTATTTTTGTAACAGTTACCATTTTTATAGCTCAAAATGATTAGTATGAAACCTGATTACATTCTCATATCTACAACATGCAGAAGAAATTATTCGTAAATTTGTGTGGGAATGCTTGATATAGTCAAATTTTACCATGGGTCTCTTAAACTCTGTGTTCAAAGGATGTCAGTGATATATTTATCTCTCTCAGGACTGTCTTGACCTCACAGAAGAAACTGATATTGAGGTTAATGTGAGCTGCAAGCCAGTATCTGGGGTTGCAACCTTGTCAAAAATGGACATCACAGAAATTCCTGTGGTTTTGATCTAATTGTAGGATTTAGAAGCAGATACAGAGAAAACCTAGTAGCAGAAAGAACGGAAAGCAGCTCATATTAAATCAGAATATTGGAACACTTTTATTCTTGGTTCCATAATTTAAAACCTGCTTTACAGCTAGTATGCGCATCTAAATGAAAGTGATCCCTCAATAAATTTTTTTTATTACATACTAAAATACTGTATAGTGCAACTTTACTGTAAGCATGTCTAGGTTGTTGTAGTGTGAACTGTTTTGCTTTTCTATTTAAAGAACTAAATCAGATGTTAAATCTGAAGAACACTTTAGTGTTCTATACAGAAGTAGAGCAGAGCAGAATTTGGCAGCTTCAGTATTTCAAAAATCTGTAAACTAATACCTCTGGGAGCGTTGACAACAAAAATAAAAGATTGCTGTGGTTAAAATACAGCAACATACAGCATTTATCATTCCTACTAACAACAATAGCTGTCATGTTTCTAAAGCTAAAGTTGGACATCTGCCATTTCTCAGGTTGCAAGAATGAGACTGATTTCTCTTGCCTTTATAGTGGCAAAATCTGTAATGTCATGAGCCTTGAGCAAATATGCAGTAATGATATTTTTTAAAATTTCTAGTCATTTTATTTGGGTACCTACTTGGTGTTATTTGGAGCTAAATATTTTTAGAACTTGAAATTTAACAAGTTTTTGTTAAAAGATTGCATTTAAATAGAAGAACTGCATAAAGAGATTTCTTTTAGGACAATTCTGCTATCTTTATTTAGGGATGTGGCTCCTTAATAGGTGTTTTGCTTCAATAAATGCAGCAATTGTTCCCAAGTTGTCTCTTATTTTCATCTGTCTTCAGACCAAAGTTGTTTTGAGCTTAGACTGCTTTTCTCCTCTGCCATCTACAGTCTGCTAGTATATCAGAAGACACACCATCATTTCTTTGCTTACCCTTTGTTAATAATTTGGGTAGTTGATATGCCCAAGGAATTACATTAATCTTGAAGGCAGTTTTATCTTATTAACAGCTTTTGTGTGAATTCTGTCATTTATTTGTTTACTAAAATAAAACCCACTTGGTAAACTGACTAATGTCAGATCACATGTTGCAGAATTTTAAAAGTTATCACACAGGTAAAAGTAAATGTGTCTAAGTACATTTATCTAGATTTTCTAAATGCTACCATTCATTCTACTATCAGTTTGTAGAGATAAATATAGACTTTGCTGCAATAACCCTGAAAAATCACTAATTCCAGTCAGAAAAAGAAGGTACAATTAATTTAGGAGATCTGCCTAAGTGCGTGCTTAGTCTAAATCCTAAAAAAAATAAAAATCATATTATGAAATATATTTCTTCAGTGTGTCAATATCAAATCATGCTCAGTAGAAACAGTTGCTGACATCTAAAATCTTTCTAGGAAGTGATACTGAAATTTGTGAGAGATGAACACAGTATCATTCTGTATCACTCACATTGTTAAATGAGCATTGAACTGGGAAGCCAGTCCAATTTATGTACCGGCACTAGGCTCTGCAGAAACCACCAGTGACCCAGTTTTGTACTTAGAGCGGAAGGCAATGAAGATGTGCTGTATTTTATTGGTGGCCAAGAGAACAGTTTGGGTCTGTGGCATAGGCTACTTTTTGTATGGAGCTCAATGAATGCATGGTTTTTAATAAGGCTTTCACAGCTGAATGCAGCACTGGCAACAAAATGCCATTCAAACAGCAGCAACCATGAAGACATTGTGTAGCTCCAGAATTTTTCTTATATGTTGTCATGGGTTCAGCAGTAGCAGTCATTTTTTCTCCTTCTTAGTGGCTGGTGCAGCACTGTGTTTCTAACTTT
>WYDI02021096.1:0-16220 GCA_009867235.2 Psittacus erithacus | reverse complement strand
TGCCCTGGAGCATCACATTTCCAACCAGCCCTTCCCTGTTGGTGAGCACAAGGTCAAGCATGGCACCTCTCCTTGTCTGCTTCTCTGTTACTTGCAGAAGGAAGTTGTCTTCTGCACAGTCAAGGAGCATCCTGGATTGCTTGTGCCAGGCTGTACCATCCCTTCAATGGATATCAGGGTTGTTGAAGTCCCCCATGAGAACAAGGGCCTACAAGTGTGAGGCTGTTCCTATCTGTCAATAGAGCACTTCATTCACAGAGTCCTCTTGATCATGCGGTCTGTAACAGATCCCCAGAGTAATGTCTCCCATCACTGCTCCCCCTCTGACCCTGACCCACAAACCTTCAGTTGACTGCTCATCTTTCCCCAGGCAGAGTTCCACACACTCAGTCTACCACTGACATAAATAGCGACTCCCCTTCCTGATCTGCTGGGCTTGTTTTTTCTAAAGAGCCTAGTTGCAATTAAGTCAGTTTAAAACCTGTGTTTATGTTATTATTATTACTGTGATTCCTACAGTATTTGATGAAACATGCCTTGTTTTTCTTCACACAAAAATGTACCACCCCTCTCTTCTTTTCACCTGTTTCATGTGGGCCTTATGGTTTTAAATAATTTAATTTTCTTACTTTGGTCATGCGGTTATTTTATGGCCAACTTAAAATCATAGAATGGTTTGAGTTGAAAGGGACCTTAAAGCACATCCAATTGCATCTCCCTGCCACGAGCAGGGACACCTTCCCCTAGACCTGGTTGCTTCAAGACCCGTCCAATCTGACCTTTTGAACACTGCCAGGGATGGGGCAACCGCAGCTTCTCTGGGCAACTTGCTAGATATGTGCCTGAATTAAGCTGTTGTTCAGTTAACGTATTTCCCACTGGATGAAGCAGTTTCCATTTTCTCCTGTTATTTGTCTTGTTCTGTTGTACCTCCCAGCTCCTGGAGAAGTAAGGTTTTGTTTTTCAGAGAAGTAAGGAGAGAGGCCAGCAGGACTATTACCTTGGGCTTCTGGAGGGCAGACATTGGGCTGTTCAGGAGCCTGGCTGACAGAGTCCCTTGAGAGGCAGTTCTGAAGGGTGAAGGAGTCCAGGAAGGCTGGACACTCTTCAAGAAGGAAATATTGAAGGCACAGGAGCAGCTGAAAGACTTCCCTGCTGGAGAAGCCTGGTCTAGCTGAACAGAGAGCATTGGCTGGGACCAGGAGAAAGACTTCTGGAAGAAGGAACAAGAAACTCAGAAGGGCCACAGGGATGTTGTGGTTATGCAGAGAGAAAATTAAAGGGGCCAAAGCCCAACTAGGATTAACCTGATCTTTTTCCATGGCATGGTGACCAGTTTAATGGATGAGGGAAAGGCTGTGGGTTTTTGCCTGGACTTCAGTAAAACCTTTGACACTGTCAAATTGTCAAATTTAAAAGACAAACGTTGTTTTCTCTGCTCATTTGTCTGTAATTTCTCCTTCCTTTTCTCCATTTCAAGTCTTTTTTCTTTTCTCTTTGGCTTTGATTTTCCTGACTAATCCAATCTCTATTTTCTGCCTTTGCCTTAGTGAAAACTAAAGATGTGCAATTTTGGGATGGTTTTTGCAACTCAGTGCAAGGTGGAAATGCTCAATTAGCTCTAAATATGTTAGTTTAAGTAGCAGACATGCTCTAGCTAGCTTCACATAGAAATCTATATGGACTAATATAACTGCTGACAAGTACATCAAATTGGTGCAGCTGATGATCATTCCTGATACTTAAGCACAGTTTTTACACCTCTCATGTTTTTTAATATGCTTTCACGGTGACACCTGTGTAAGCAGCTCTCCCTAATGATTGTTTCTTTCTGTTCTTGTTAAAAATCTAGCAGTAAACATGTTGTTTATGAACCTTTTATCACACAAAATATACTGATCTGCTCTTCTGACTGGTGTTGATGGTTCATCCATCAGCTTTGTGATGCACCAGCGTCTAATTTCACAGTATGAGGTTCAGGTAACTCTTTATCTCTCTGCACAGAAGCTCTTGCAGTTTTTAAGCGTTGACCCAATGTGTATAGTTGTATCAGGCGCTATATAAGATTGCTGTAGTCTTAGAATATACATATATTTAATGTAATTCCCAATTTTGGAAAGATAGGCTTAATTTTCCTGTAAGTTGATGCTTTGGGCATGATTTCAGAAATTCTTGACAAGTTCTTTAATGGTTTAAAAATAACTGCTTTGGGTCTCAAATATAGGTTACCACAAATAATGTATGCAGATTATGTGAACAGAAAGTAGAAATGAAATAATTCTTTAGAAGTGGTATGGTACCTTCTATCTCTTTCACTATGCAAATCTTCAAGTGCTCTCCTTTGTATTCTTTACTGTCTACTTTCTCTTGTCTTTTCTTATCATGAGCCTATACCATAGACTTGCCCTGTGCTGGTGACTCTCTATGGTCTGCTTTTCTCCTTTGCTATGCCATCTCACACTAGAGTGCCTCTTTTAATTTTTCTACTTAAAATTTACCTGTTGTTTTTCCTTTCTTGGCCACAAAACCCTAAATTGTTCAACATTAATGTGCCTGTTTTCTTAATCCCATTCAGGGTGTTGCAAAAGGGCTGTTTCTTTGTTTCATCTGTATTTTTTCCCCAGATTTTTAATAATAGTAAGGAAATGCCATCTACCTCTATCATATTCATTATCTCCCCATGTCCTTTATCTCAGGCTCATCACAAAGCTGGGTGATTGGCAGGCAGCAATACCTCTTGCTATGATTCTATGACACCATTCTATGCTTCTATATTAATCCCCAAGCTACAGTGTGCTTGGAAACGTGCTCTATTTAGAGCCAGGTGGTCTCTGCTTCTCATATTGCTTCTGTCAAGTCATTCACAGATAGGAGCTAAGTATAAGAGCATAAATTAGCAGGGATACAAAACTGTCCCCTTCAAACAGGTTGTGAGCTGATCAATCCACTAGGCTGATCAAGCTCAGCATCAATCCTACCCACCTCCTCACAGTGCTTCCCTTGAGCTGGTGTTAGTAACTTGCTCCTTCTGTTCTCTGAGCTCACTGCAAATTTTTGTTAGATTTTCATAAAAAATATGGCTTTCTGGGAAATATCAACCCTTGAAACTGAAGCTTAACTCAAAAAATATCAATTTCAACTAAACTTCTTATTGGGCAATTTTTTTCTATGTGATAATAAAAATGATGGAACTGATTCTAATTATGATTTTGAACATAGTTCACAGTGCCTAGGGCGTAGATGTAATCTACCTGCTAACTTGCTTGGTATACAGTATTTGTAAGCATCTTCAAGCCCTAGAATGAAAACATTATCCAGAATGATGGAATCTGGCATCTTAATGGAGAATGTCGCAGTAGGTATCTTGGAGTACTTCCTTTTCTATGTATGTTAGAGAGCTGTGTGTGCTTTTCTAATGTTGTTTCTTTCTGTACCTGATATGTTGCATTCGAACTGATTAATCTCAATTCTCTTTAATTGTCATGCAGAATCCCATTAAATGATTAAATGCAAGGCTTTAATTGCTAGGACTCACAGAAGAAGATTTTCCTTTGTCAGTTGCATTCATTTTAGTCCTGTTTTACAGTAATTATGTTAATGAACTTACTATGCACTCTTCACCAAAAAGATACCAACTCTTCCTAGGGATTGCCATTGTAGTTATTTCAATAGCTCTGTCCTGTTTATGTGGTGAAATATTATATTCATTTGAATATGCTTCTTGTTTCAGTTTTGCAGCTACTGGGAAAAGATAGAAACTTCCTTTTTTTTTGTTAGAAATCTCAAGTTTGTAGGATAAATATATAGAAGTTGTAGAAAAACTACTAAGTTAACAAAAAACCAACAGGCTTTCTTGCAATGCTAAATCATTCCTCCCATTACCTTACTGCATGGCAGAAATCTGTTCTACTTTGTACTGGTTGCTGGAAGACAGTCCTACCACGTTCCACAGTCCTGTCCAGAGGAGCTGTGGCTGCCCCATCCCTGGTAGAGTTCAGGGCCAGGTTGGACAGGGCTTGGAGCAGCCTGGCTTAGTGGAAGGTGTCCCTGCCTGTGCCGGGGGTTGGAACTGGATGAGCTTTAAGGTGCCTTCCAACACAAACCATTCTATGATTCAGTATCAGAACTACCCAAACAAGCACACAAGGTTTCCTTGAAAGGATGTTATATTTTTGGCTTCACTCCCAGCTGGAATATGAGAGTAAACTAGCTTTTGTACAGCCTTGGACTATTGGGTTTATCAACCAAAGCAAGGAGAGAGCCAATTTTTCACATAGATGGTACTCTGAGATGAAAAGAAACATTTTCCTTGTCGTCTCTACAACACTGAAGTTCAGTTTCATGACTTTTCCCAGGGTACATATAAGACCATGCCATAATTCAGTTGAGGTTGACTTTTTTAAATTTGCCACTGTATTTATTGATATTTAGGAGGTCTGGTGTGTTTTCATGTTCCCTACACCAGCCACAATGTTGAACATCTAATGTTCTTGTTGATGCTCATGAGCTCTCCACTTCACTGAAGGCTAATCAGTTGTTTAGTTTATCCCTGAAGGGTGTTAACTGCAGAGTAGCTGAGAGCTGCAGGCAAAGAGGGATTAGAAATGGTAATGTATTCCCACATCCAAAACAATTTACTTTTTTAATTGAAATTTAATTAATGTTTTATTGTATGTCAATGCATCAGTGATGTTTCAAATGCTCTATTAATCTGACAATTAATTAGAAAAGTTCTTTCTAAAATGTAACATTGGTGAAATCAATTATTCTAGGTTGTCATTGATATGTAGCTAAATACCTGACCTTTCTGTATGTGTATTTTCCTGTCCCTCAGGGAAGATGCAGCTGGGTTAATTAAAATAACATATTTTAATAGTGTGTGAAATGAATGAGATGTTGTGCTATTGGATCTATGTAAATATTGAAGCTAAAATACATACTGGTGTTAAGAGTATCCATTGTGCTTTAAAAAACATAGTGATCTTCCATCACTTTATCTAAACATCAAATGCAAAGTAAATCAAGTTTAAGTGAACTAAGTTGTCTGTATAATAAATTCTAGAGAAACACTGCTCTAGTAGCTGAATTGTAATTGGAAAAGATCAGGTAAGATCCAAGGCCAGGCTGGATGGTGCTTTGAGCAACCTGGTCTAGTGGAAGCTGTTCCTGCCCGTGGCAGGAGATTGAAAGCAGATGAGCTTTAAGGTCCCTTCCAACCCAAACCATTCTATAATTCTATGATCATTGGCCTTGAAATCTACTGATGAGAACAGTTGTCATTCTTCCCCAGATGGAGAGCAAAATCCCAACCGCAAGTGAAAAGGGAAATGAGTTTCGGGGACATAGTAGTAATGATTTAGAAGAAAAATATTAGGGACAGCGGGATAAAGATTTAACAACCGTTTTGTGTGAAGTTGTTTGTATTCTGAATAGCATCTTAATACGTTTTTATATTTAGTAAATATATATTCTTCAGTATGAAAATATAAAATACTTCCCAAATGTTAACAAATGATTATACAATGTCCAATAGAGTTTACTAAATGAAATGAGCAATTTTCAGTTATGGGGAATGGATTTTACAGTACTGTAAACAAAATATGATGTTTTAAGGTATGGAGTAAATAATCAGTATGATTACTAAGGTCGGAGGAATATAGACATAAGAAATCAACTATCAAAGACCAGATTTAGTTCATTATTCCTGAATCAGAAACTTGCCTGTTGGCAAGTCTACTACAATGGACAGTAGGTGGTCCTGCTCTGCTTGAGACTCTAGACAAGTCAAAAGGGGATAAAATTGCAGATCTTTGCATCCTAAAGGGATTGGTTTTGTTTGGTTTAGAAACAAGACAGCACCCATGAGGAGGGGATTAAAAACCTGATCGTTTTTTACATGTAACCTATTAGCAATTTTGGGTTATTTAAATCTATAGTATTATCATTTAGCATTATCAATACTCTTCTACCTGGAATCTGCAGCTTAATTTGGGTCTGTGTACTACTATAATTTAGAATAGCTTCATGAAATTGCTTTTGCTCTAATTCCAAGGAGAGCACTCTAAAGTACTTTAATTAGGTCATGGATCAGTGGTCATGTCTTTTTAATCTTGGACATGTAGAACAAAAGATAAAATCTGAAAGAGATGGATTAATTAGACCATGGCTTTATTAATGTCTTCCATTTGGGAACTGCTCAGGAATGGTACATCCAATCAAGCTGTCATTGTTTTCTTAATAATTTCCAGATGTTTGGAGTGCTGTCAGCATTCCCTACTGATTATAGCTGTTCTCTAGCTTGTTGCTTTGTGTCTGCCATCTTCTATCTGCTAATAAATACTCCAAGGCTTTGGAAAAATGGCATTTCCTCACTCTATTAACCGCTGAGAACTTTAGTCCCTTCCTTTCTTCATAGGTAGATGATTTACTTTAAGTCTGCTTATGTTTCCAAAGGTTCCAGTAGCCCAACACAGCATATTTATGCACCCCTACCAAAAAATGTGCCAGTAAATCAACATTGGTGGCTCTCAGCCCTCCCTTTGCTCTTTTTTCCCTGTGTGATATCCCTAACTTCCACTAGGCTAAATAAGGTATTGCTTTTAAAAGTCATAGATCAGAAGATATCTTTTTCACCCATGATAAATCCAGTCAATGATTTCTATAGCGAATGATGAATAAAATCTGTCAGCTTTTTATGTGTTCGCATGAAGTTTATCTGTGTCTATGGGGCCTTTTTGTAAACTGCATGGAATCAAGTTCATAGTTTGCAATTTAAATGCTATGCATTTTGCATTTATTTTTCACTGTGTTTTCAGCCCCTCGTGTTGGTTTTGGCATTTGACTGATGTAAGGGAAGACAGTTGAGTTTGATGAGCAAGTAGAAAACTGATAGTTTTACGTCTGGTTAGGTTTTTGCCAGCTCATAGAAAACCAGTTTATAGGGAGAAATGCCTGCCAGAGTTGGCACAGTGAAGGCAGCAGGGGGGTGTGTGTGTGTGCGTATGTTAGGTGAACGAAACACAATTATTGCTTCTCCAGCTTAGTCATGCATAAGGAAATTGGTTGAAGAGAATAACTTCTAAACAGGATTCCAGTTCTTTAACTGACAAACGAAGAGATTGTGTCTTTGTCTTTCAGGATACTGTAAGTTGCTTGTTAGTCCTAAAGAAGGCACGATTGAAAATATTTCTTTTGCTTTTATCACTACTGTTAAACATTCTGTCATTTTTGTCTGAAAAGAGCTGATGATGAGATCAAATTGATTGTCTTCGTTTCCTGTGTTAAGAAATTGCACAGTTCAAGTCTTGTTGCAGCACTGTTGTGGTACCAGCTTTAGTTGCATGCTCCTGAAGTTGTTTGATATCTGGAAGAAGGAGAGGTTTCACAGAATCACAGAGGCTGGGAGGGACCTCTGGGGAGACGCTTCCCTCAGTTTTAGAGCTCTGCTTTCCATTTAATGTTTTGAACAGGTTAAAGTAGTCATGGCTCTCCAGGGTAGTGGTGAAATCACCATCCCTGGGGGTATTTAAAAGACGTGCAGATATGGCACTGGGGGACATGGTCTAGTGGTGGACTTGGCAGTGTTGGCTTAATGGTCCAGCCTAAATGATTCTATGAGTTTTATATGATTCTATGTCTATGTCCAGTCTATTTAAATGTTTTCTAACCAAGGGTAAGCCTGCCTGCCTGCCTACCTTTCTTTCCCACTGCTCTCAGTGACCTGGGATTCTCAAAGACAAGCCTTACCAGTAAAGGCCAGTTATTTAGCCTGGATGTTATTTTTGTAAATATTAGTAATTTGTTACTCCACTTAATATGGCTGCGCTGATATTTTTAAACGGTTTTTTATCACAGTATTTGTAAATTACATCCTATGGAAACCCATATTTATGAAAATAGCATGGTTGCTTTTCATCGCAAGGCATACAAATGCATAGATATATATACGCTTTCGTGTGCATATCTACGAACATCATATAATACTTACACATTCCGGTTCTTTACTGACACTTTCCCTAGATAGTGGTATAAAAAAAATATTTTCAGTAAAAAATAAGCAGCAATCAGTTTCTGGAAATATATTCAGAGAATATAGAAATTCTGACTGGATGTGTGTATATATACATAGTTTTTGAACACGCGTCTATGTATATAAAATTGCAGGAAAAAATGTATAAATTTAGTGACTTAATTTTTCTGCCTTTTTTCCTCTTAGATTTTCACTTTTGTTGTACGGTAATCAGTTACTACCATGCCAGTTGTTTGGGGCCTTGTTCCATTCTAACACTTTAATAATGAGATGTAGAAATTGGAATAGGATACAACATGAGACATGTTGTGGACTGTGCGTTCCTTTTGCCTTTTTGATGTTCATTTTCTGGGATGCTCAGAATTTCGGTGACCTTTGCAATCGGCAGCTGATGCAGAAGTTAAGCTTGTAGCACTTGAATTCCCTTGCACAGATTGCCAGGTAACTTATATGTGTATGTGATTCTGGTTAATTACATTTAAACATCTTTAACTGCTCCTATATGAGTGCCTGAACTTAATATCCAAAATGATATGACATCTTACTTTGAAAATCAAAGGGTTTTGTTGAGAATCAGGTCTAAAGACTCCATTTCTAGGTGCTGTAACTTTATTATGATAAGTGACTGAGTACCACTAAAAATAATCTTGTGTTACTCCTCAAGGAAGGATAGGTAGGGTGAATCTTCCAGTTGAATCCCATCAGAGCAGGCCAAGTGGTTTGGTAGTGATGTTGAGAGAGATGGTATCTGTAGGTTTGAACCTTCTTAAGCTGATGAGATCCCAGAACCTAAATAACAACTTTGGACACATCTGGTCCACCCCCCTGCTTAAATAGGACAACCCAGAGCAACTTAACAAGGACTGTGTTCAGACAGTTTGTGAGTATCTCCAAAGATGGAGGCTTCTCAGCCTCACTGGGCGGCCTGTGCCAGTGCATGGTCACCCTCACAGAACCAAAAAATGTCTTTCCTGATGTTCAGAGGGACCCTCCTGTGTCTCGGTTTCTGCCCCTTGTCCTGTCATTGAGTGCTGATGAAGAGAGCTTGGCTCTCTCCTCTTTGCAACCTCCTACTAAATACCCTCCCAGGTATTTGCTGGTAGTAGTACTACCAGTAACCATTAGAATTCAGGAATGAAGCTGAACTTCACTGTTAGGCTTTTGGTTGATGGTGCATTTTAGGAGTGGGAATTTTTTTGTTGTTTTGAGTTTTCCTGTTGTTGTCATTTTTTTTTTTCTTGTGTCTTTTTGGTTTTTCCTTCCCTTTTTTATGGTACACATTTCTTGTGTGGATAATAGGGACTTTCTCCGCAGAATGTTCTAGGGTTTTAAAATCACTTTCTCACCCAACTAAGACTCTTCCTTTACAAAGTGTAACCAAATACATGGTTTTTTTCTCAAAGCAAGATGCCAAATAATTTAGTGTGTGGGTCCTAGCAAGAAAGTAGCTGAGATTGTGTCAAACAAAAAAGCTATACGAATGCTGCAAGGTGTAGGTGAGTGTTTCTCATAGCTGCAAATGCTACAGGGAACTGCAGTTCTTATCACGTATTCCAGAAACATAATTGCTTCATAGGGCTGCTGTGATGGTTAATTGGAATGGATATTCTATGCAATAAGAGGAAACTGAAGTACTGCCTTTAATCTGTCATGGCTCATCACAAAAATGCATGAAGTGGAAAAAGGCACAATAGGAAATACAGTGGAAGAAGAATACTTAGTTAAATTTAAAGGATAAATGAGGCACGAGAAGAAATAGATATAATTTATCTACAAATACAATCAGTGTGACATTAAAGTGTCTCTAATGAAAAAAAACGTGTCAGATTCTGGAGTTCACTTTGGAATGTCTTTCCTACTTCCAGTAGGATTAATTGGGGTTAAATGTCTGAGCTGTTTCTAAGATGGCAACTTTATTAGTTTATGAGTATAGTTATTATTATATAAAGATTATTATTAATTACATTATGAGATGACTGTCTGCAGTGGCAAGGAAGCAGACCTGATGACTTGAGACCTCCGTGTTTCTGGTGTTGACCTAATTTTCACTGGAAGCAATTTAATATAGATTACAGAATAACTTGAAATGAGTTTGGAAAGAAAAGGATAAGTAGGGTTGGCTTTTTCCAGATAAAAAGGTTTCTCTGGAAAATAATTTGACTTGCTGTAGCTTCAACAGTACCTTTGGCCTACGAGTGGTTTGATACTATTGCTGTACAAGGTTAAGGATGTTAATTGGCCCTGAGATAGACAAATCTTCCTCCACTATAACGGCTATTTTTTCCAGGTTATTAGACTTTAAATTGTGAACTACTAGTTTTTTACAAGTTTTGAACAACCTGCTAGGAGCTTTTATATTAATAATTTTTAATTTGCTTATTTGCTTATGTCTAATACTTTCTACATAAGTATTTTTGAGATTTATTTCACTGAACCTGAGCTTTCTAAGATTAAATAGTGAATCCAAACTTTTTAAACTGTGTTTTTGACCGTCCACCTGTTTTCCCTCTGTCCTCCAGTGTTAATTTTCAAATATACTTGTTAGTAGTATCTCTTTGGGCAGCCAAACCTAAGAAGAAAAGTTTCCTGCTTGCTTTCCTGGTGCCACTGGCCAATTATCAAATATTATTTCCTTCTTTTATAGTTCAAAATTAATTATTTATCTGAAGTTACAGACTAATAATTTGACAGAAAATGGTGGAATCTCTTCAGTACCAAAATGGAAGTTAAACAACTTGCAGGCATCAGATTCCAAAATCCAAAGCTTGCTTTGGCTGCCATTTCATCTTGGATTATATACCCCATCCCTGGAAGTGGTTTGGGTTTGAAAGAAACTTCAGAACTCCTAGTTCCAATCCCCTGCCATGGACAGGGACAACTTCCACTAGACCAGGTTGCTCAAGGCCCTGTCCAGCCTGGCCTTGAACTCTGCCAGGGATGGAGCATTCAAAACTTCCATGGGCAGCCTGTTCCAGAGCCTCACCACCCTCACAGTAAAGAACTTCTTCCTTATATCTAACCTGAACTTCCCCTGTTTCAGTTTGAACCTATCACCCCTGTCCTATCACTACAGTCCCTAATGAAGAGTCCCTCTCCAGCATGCTTGTAGGCCCGCTTCAGATACTGGCAGGCTGCTCTGAGGTCTCTATACAACAAGCCTGTCTAGAAATTCATTTTCTCTTAATCTGACAGTGACTGTTCATTGTCTCTTAAGAAATCTCTCAAGAGTTTTGTCAACCTTTTGGAGATCTAAGCAAGCAGCCTTAGAAATGAGCCATTGCAAATTTCCTACTGAAATTGCATATTATCAGCTTATCATCCAAGGTGCACTAAACACAAATCATAATAACAATGTGCAGTTGTAATGGTAATATAATAAGGAAAAGAGCTCTGATGGGTATTACTCACCGTGGGAATTATTCATTAAGTCTTTCCCCCTCTATTTGCATCATCTTATGGGAAGCTATATCACTTGGGAGTGTTTTGAATGTTGTTGCAATGCTCTTAAAAGCAATGTAAATATGCTTTGATTTCACATTAGAATTACTTCCTTTCTGAGTTTCTACATTGGAGATAAGCAGAATTATTTTTATTTCTTCATAATAGCAAAGTTTGGGTTAATATAAAATCTCATTTGAAATGGTGTTTGCCTCTCAGCCTGATTACAGTATAGTAGCAAAATAGGTGCAAATTAAACCAGTTATTTCAAGGCCAGGTTGGATGGGGCTTGAGGAAATCCCATCTAATGGAATGTATCCCTGCCTGGTAGGGGCTTGGAACTAGATGAGCTTTACTGTCCCTTCTAAACCAAACCGTTCTATGAATCTATGATTCATAGAATCATAGAGGTGTAAAATACTATTATGTAAATTAATAAAATAGTGTTTTGAAAAAAAGGTCATAATAACCAAACTTAAATATAGAAACTGCTGGAATTTATGATGCTTTAGAAAATGCTGAGTTTGAAAACGAGCAACTTGAATACAGAGCTTTCTTTCAGCAAAGGATACCAATATAAAGAAAGCTGAGACAATAATTCGGCATAGCCACAACAGAATTCCAAGTAATGTATTGATGGGATTGTATTCCATAGCTAGGTTGGTTTATTTGAAATGCATTTTAGAAGTCTACACAGCAGAACACGGTACATGTTGGAGATACCCAAGTAGGTCTGAAGGTAGTAAAGCTGCATATCTGCAGGGCAGCCCTGTGCAGATACGCTAACTTGGATCTTGAGTCATCAGCCTGGCACAGTCTAACCTGGTTAGAACTGGCTCCAAGCAAGAGTCATACACTGGAGCTTGACACATGAGTTGCTCCTGGTCATGGAGACAGTGAGTTCCTGCAATTTGGGTTTGGAGTTTTCACAGAATCATAGAATGGTTTGGGTTGGGAGGGACCCTTTCTGTGTATGGGGCTGTTTTCCATAGCCTTTAAAAGTAATTTAACAAGAGTGTTTTTCTCCCAGATTGGATTAATAGTACATCTCTTAATTACCATTATTTATTTTTTTTACTATTTTATTGCTACATATTTTTTCTTCCATTTCTTGATTTTTGAGGGTTGAAGATGCATTTTCACTTCATTACTATTCAGCTGACACTGTTAAGAAGTGGTGTAATTGCCTATTTCCTACAAGGCTGAAGGTAGATAGTCAGGCATGTTTTTCCTGTTGCTTAGAATAATATTCTGTTAGTTGATAACAGTTTTTAAGACTGTGGCTCACTCAAATACATTCTAATAAGCTTTTTGACCAGTCAGTTTTTTCTGGGGGCCTCAGCATTTCATACAAAGTTTACTTCTATATTCTAGTCAATTCATTGTTGATGTTCTCATCACAATTAGGAATTAGTTGGCTTTCACTTCTGATGCTACAATAATGCTCACAGTATAGTTATTAGTACAAATATGTAGATTTTAGTTTTAATGACAGGTCAGCGTTCCTGTTTCCACATCTAGAACCATATGATTTTGCAAGGAACTGTTGCAATTGGAAAATTATAGACTGGTATATGTTCTGTGTTTCTGTATGGTGTGTGTGCTATATTAATGCTTTTCTGGTGGTTACAGAAAAAGAAACGGCTTATGGTACAAGTCCTTTCACTGTTGTCTGTGAGTCATATATGAAAGCAAAAGATATATGCCATACTTTTTTAATTATCACTGCATTAAACTATTAGTTTTATAGTGGTGTGGTGTTTGTTTTTCACTTGCTGAGTCTCTTCAATATCAGATCTTATCTGGTGTTGTGATGTCAACCACATTTCCATGTAAGTAAATGTAATGTTTGCCTTTTTGGTTGAGCTTCATGTTCTGTGTTGGCTTAAATTAGATTGTCAAACCTTTGAAACATGGTTATGACTTTAAAAAACGTTTAGTGCCCACTTGTGCAATGTATTTCTTGCTGTATGTAAGGGGTGGAATCTCCCACTTTCTGGTTTCAAGGTCTTAGACACCGGTATCTTGCCTACTCTGAATGCACCGTGCTGTCCTTGCCTCACCCTTCTTTCTAATCGTGCATTTTCTTCAGATTCTCCCTGTCTTCCTTTTGCATTTCAACTTAGTCCTAATCTTACTCCTTTAAAAGCACTATTTTCATTATCAGCTGGAAGCTATTAGATCTCAGGTTTACAGAAAGAATTGAAGTTTTTCAGTGCTGCTAGCACTAAGTGCTGTTTATTCTTTCTTAATACTTCCATCAGATAAAAAGAAGTAAAGTTCATCCTTAAAAATCTTGATTTAGTTAGCAAGTGCCATGCTGAATAAAATGCTTGTGCTGGAATTTAACAGGAATAATGTGTCCAGGCACCAGCATACTTCATTTGTTATACAAGAGTGTCTTGCTTCATCCAAAGAAAGGCAGCAGTAGGGATATCTGGACAGTTTGGGATGGTGAATAGGCAGACAGTAGAGGAGACTGGGAAGTAGAATCATGGCAGCAATGGTCACAAAGGGAATTATGAGATTCAACAAGGCTCAGTGCTGGGTCCCACACTTGGGTCGCAATAGCCCCATGCAATGCTACAGGCTTGGAGAAGAGTGGCTGGAAAGCTGTTAAGTGGAAAAGGACCTGGGCATGCTGATTGACAGAGCTGAACATGAGCAGCTTGTGCCCAGGTGGGCAAGAAGGCCGATGGCATCCTGGCCTGTGTCAGCAATAGTGTGGTCAACAGCGATCACAACCTGTACTGCGCACTGGTGAGGCTGCAACTCAAATCCTCTATTCTGTTCTGGACCTCTCACTACAGGAGAGACATTGAGGTGTTGGAGTGAGGCCAGAGAAGGGCACTGGAGCTGGTGCAGGGCCTGGAGCACAGTGTGATGGGGAACGGCTGAGGGACCTGGGGGGTTCAGTCTGGAGAAGAGAAGGCTCAGGGGAGACCTGATCCCTCTCTACACCTACCTGAAAGGAGAATGGAGTGAGGTTGGGGTCAGTCTCTTCTCCCAGGTAACAAGTGATAGAACAAGCGGAAATGGCTGTGAGTGGACCAGGGAGGTTTAGGTTGTATATTTGGAGAAATTTCTTCCCCAGAGGGTGCTCAGGCATTGGACCAGGCTGCCCAGGGCAGTGGTGGAGTCACTGTTCCTGGAGGTATTTAAAAGATGCGTGGATGTGGCACTTAAGGACGTGGGTTATTGGTGGACTTGCAGTGCTGGGTTAACTGTTAGGCTCAGTCATTTAGGCTGGAAAAGACCTTATAAGTCTGAGTCCATGACTGGAGGGAGGGGTATGTCTTCTGCTCATAAAAGTGATAACCCTTCCACGTGGAGAGCAGAATAAGACTAGGGAGCAGGAGTGAAGCAGAAGGATGTTGTGTGCAGGCACAATTGTAGAGATGCAATTAGGATGATACTGATGGGGTGTTCTGCTCAGTCCACCCTACCAGTGCAGGAGACTTCCGTATTTCTGTACCACACACTGCTGTTTTTCTTACATTGTGCTGATTGTGCTCAGCAGCTTGTCTTGCTGTTTTGGTTTCCTTTTTAGTTGTTACAGGTCCCTGCAGACCCTACAGGTCTTCTAGAAGAACAGTTTGGTAATAAAGAAGAAAAGGCAGGGAGTATTGAAGCAGCTGCTGCACATGTTTTACAAGCTATTTCTCCTGAGCATTTCAATACCCAGTAACTAAGCTATGGAGTTTTTACCTAACAGTGTTAGTTTATATAGTGAGTTGCTTATACTGTCTGGGAAAAATACGAGTGTGAAACCTCTCTTTAATTACTTTATTTTCCCATTTCTAGGTGAAACGATGAGAATTGCCTCCTCAGAGTTTGCCGATGACCCCTGCTCTTCTGTGAAACGGGGCACCATGGTGCGGGCAGCCCGTGCCTTGCTTTCTGCTGTCACCCGCTTGCTCATCCTGGCTGATATGGCTGATGTCATGAGGCTTCTGTCACATCTGAAAATTGTATGTAGTTTTAATGCCCTGTATCGGTTTGGAGTGAGTTTTTTGTAGGGAAAATAAGGCACAAATCAGTAACGGATAGCAGTGTTCACATTTCGGACTGTATTTCACGGGCTTTAATTACAGTGCTGATAAAGAGGTAGGAAATAACACAGTTCTACATTAGTCTCATTGATTTTCTAATTTTTGCAGCAGTTAATATTGTGAGACTTGAAGTAAAAAAATACTGGACTAGTACTGTTGTTAAGCAGCTTTCTTCCGGGAAGAGATGCATGTACTTCTCACATCTTATCCCCACTGTCTCAGTACTTGTAGAGTATTGCTATCTTGTGGCTGAGTTTAGGTACTACAGTTCCATTTTCTTTGTGTGATATCTGAATGCCTGAAAAGATAGAATCTTTAATTTGGAGTGAGACAGCAGGAGAAGTGTGCAATCAGTTATCAAAGATGAAAAATAGAATAAAGAGGAATTAAAGATTGCCAGATAGCTTGGTGTGGATTTGTATTCACTTTTGGCTACCACCATTCATGGTTTCCTAATACACGAGTATTAAAAGACTTTGCAGTTGAAACTGGGATATATAATTATCTAGAGGGGTTTTGATAGTTATTGAACTATTTTACTTTTATTGCATAAGCAAATAAACAAAGCAAAGTAAGCTGTGTGGTTCAGTTGATACGCTGGAGGGAAGGAATGCCATCCAGAGTGACCTTGACACACTTGTGAGGTGGGCTGATGCCAACCTGATGAAGTTTAACCATGCCAAGTGCAAGGTCCTACACCT